>LKNJ01005984.1:0-19889 GCA_002120245.1 Maccullochella peelii | reverse complement strand
ACCTCTCTCATCTTTTTAAGTGGGAGAACTTGCACAATTGGTGGCTGACTAAATACTTTTTTGCCCCACTGTATAATAACATGATGAGAGCTTTGATGTAGCTCAATATTTATGGGTCATTCAAATTGAACAAATTCAGTGCTATTAATACATATTGTGGAAACTGAAGTCCTGGAAAACAGCTTAACCTGAGGTTCAGCTAATCCTTTCATTTTAGCTTGGATGTCTGAAGTTACTTTGTGGTAACACATTAAGCCTGATGCCCTTTCAACATGGACACTCTCCGTGTATGGTACTCAGTTTAACCTGTGTAATGTAATTTTGTGAATTAAAAACAATGAAATTCTTAACAATTGAGAATGACACTGCTGAGAATACAGTGTACTAGATATTTGAATAAAAATATGTAAAAAAACCCCACCTAGTTTCCTCTGATTTCTTTTTTTCTGGAACACTATTCATTTTTCCCATATACCATATTAAAAGTAACAAAGATCATTCCTATATTTTAATGACAGAAAAAGCCTGTCATATTACAGTGGACCCTTTATATCATAAATATGTGGGTGTGGGAGTGTACTGAAAAAATATGGATATAGGGATATAAAATAAATAGATGAAGGCAAAGTAAAAATATCCACAAGGAAAGCTAACAATGAAGCAAATACTACACCATTCATTTTCTCTGATTTCTTAGTATGTATTCTGGACATGTGTTATGTCTTGCTTGTACAGTTTTTCTAATCCCATTTGGTGAGACAAAGTGGGACAGCACATCTTGTAGCAGGAAATTCCCCTGTGGCGCATCAAGCTTGGTTAAATTCTTCTGGGGACCTTTTCCTTCCAAATAAATATACCAATAAAACCAAGTGTTTGACTGCACAACAAATATGCATTTATTAAACAATAACATATGCATGAGTGTCACTGAAAAGCTGAGCCAGTGTGTGACATCAGAAAAACACCTCTGCGAGACTCACTCTGGTGTCACACAGTAAACACTCGCCCTGGTAAACCCACTAATGGGACTCTGGAGGAGGCCTTAGTTCCTCCCAAAATCCAAGTCTCACAATGTCACACACTTTTTACTTTCAAACCGTTTCAAACTGAGCAGAAGCACATCTGGAACACAAAGAATAAGAATCTTAAGACAAAAAAGGTCACAGAATTTCCCACTGTGAAGCAAACCAGCATTAGATGTGACATTGGGACAAGAGTCAGCCTGGTGTCGCACTATAAACACTCCCAGTACTGGCTATATTATAATCCAGACGTTATCAATCTTTTTCTATTTGAGGTTCAAATAAGAAATTCAGTCTCCTGCCTTCTCTCAGAGGGGTCGGGCTCATCAAAATGTATCAGTGCGGTTATATTTTGAGAGTCAAGCTGCAGGTTGACAGGTTTACCAATCTGACCTATAGTCTGATGAACTGGGGTGAGGCTAATCTAATTCTGATTTTTGAATGCATGCTGAAATACCCACAAAGTGCAGGTTACTTCTGTGTAACCTCTATAACAATAATGAACTTTTTATTTATATTAAACTTTCTTTGAAAAGGGCTATGAGGTGAGCTTGGGAGCTCAAGTAAAATTTTGATGGGAACTGTACCTTGTCAGTGTTGGATAATTTACGAGTCATCAGTAAATCTTAAATAATAAAATGATGGACGTGTATTTTTTGGGTCTCATGCATGTTTTTATGAGCCTGTATCTTGGGGGAAAAAAACGCTAGATCTTCTCAGTTTGGTCCTGAGTTGAAAAAGTTCTGTAATGCAAACATCAACGACAAAATAAAGATTTATAGCTTTGCTTGATCCATTTCACTGTGATATGGACAAATAAAGCACCCAGGAGACAGTTACTGTTGTTTCAACTGATCTAACTGGCTGCTGCAGTTCAGTCTTGGCCAGACTTTTTTACATTAAGCCAGGCTGTTTTTGGCTTTTATACACCTCACAAAAAGTTGTGTGTAGTGTGTTTGCACAGTGGACCAGTGCGATGCTGATACGTTTGACTGTGAATCAACAATGGGCTTTCTGCTTTCCCTGTTCTGCTTTGTACACATTGGATGATACAGTCTAATGGCTGGGATAACCCCCCCATTAAGTGGTAACCCCAAAAAGTATTTTGAATGAATATTCATTTTAAAAAGCTGCTTCTTAACATTCGTTCATAATTGCTGTTCTCAATTATATCCTACTTTTCTATATCGCTGTCAAATGCATAGTGATAGCAGAAATTGCTGTTGCATTGATAACCTCTTGTGAATTGACTCTCATCAGTATTCACTGCGTCCCCTTCCCTACTGCTTTCAATGCATCTACTGAAAAAAAAAAAGGAATTCAGCCTGCGCATGCTGCTGGAAACAGAGTGACGCTGCAGTTATTCTGCAGCGTCACTCTGATGTTTGGAAACTAAACTATAATTAGCTCTTTGTGATTCTACAAACATTGTGGAATTTTCTTCGTCTCTACAACAATCACAAATATAAAACGCACACCTGATCTGTAGCATCTTGATGAAATACGGATGTGGGAGGCCTGTCATAATCAGTGCTGCAAAGGGGACGTCTTTCTCAATTTACAGCAGCTAACATCGCTCCCTGATTAGTAATTTCACATGATTACACTCAATAATTACATTAGTAAATATGCACTGTATTCTGTGAGCGTGGGTGTGTTACATTACGGGCTGGTAACTCTAAAATGTGAGGAGGACTGGATTCAGTAAACTGCTGAACAGGGCAGTAAACTGCGTCATAAAAGAATCAAACTGTGAAGTTTTTTTTTCCCTTTAAATTTTACAACACTTCTTGTATTTGTTTAAAATTGGATTGAGTCGGTTGGGACTGACAGGTGGAGTTTAGCTAACACAACCAAAGAACCAACAAGGAGCTCAAGTGTGTAGATAACAGCTCAGTATTTAAATAAAATTAAAAGAAATGTTATTTAGAAATGATTTTACAATGACTCAGTACGCCGTTTCATTTTAGTAATATTTTATACCTGAAATCACTATAAGTTGTAGCTTAAGAAAGACTCAAACTAACCATTTGGCTAATTTAGAGGTCAAAGTTTTTCTTTGAGTGATTCTAGAGAGTTTGGAGTTTTCCTTGTCAATCCAATCCAATTTAAGATCTCTAGTAGCTGTAAGAGAAACTATATCTTAAGGTCATTATTGCACTGCTTTCAGCATTCAGGTTGCTGCTGCTTAAAGTATTGTTGACAATGGAAGATAGCGACCGGTGGCTAGTTTAGCAACATCTTTGAGACAAATGGAGACACACATTCTTTGATATCAATTAATTTGTTTGTAAAAGATGGTAATATTCAGATATCGTAACATATCATCAAAACTCAGATGTGATTTTACATTGTTATGGTTGTTATTGGCACCTTTAATTAAACCAAAACAGAATATGAGTAAATGCTTTTCTTGCTAAAAGTTCATGAACTCCAAACCTATCTGGCACTGTGAGACTGTGATGACTTCTCTTGAAAAGTACCACAGAAGGGATGAGCGTCTGGACGCCTGTCAGCCAACAAAGAGACAGCAGATGGATTATGTGTCGAGTTTTTCACCTCGCCAGGAGCCGGGCCAGGACAGAACTCTTCTGTTATCATATTACGTATTTGGATAAAACCTCCTCTTTCTGCTAGCCGACACGTTACGCTCTGGCTGCGTTGCTTGTTTTGGTATTTATTGCCCAGTTGGGTATTGTAAGGCCTGATTCCTCTGTCAGCATCAACTACAGCCAGCTGGTATCGCAGAGCCTTTATGAATGGGATCTCATCTATTGTGAATGTTCTAAAGCTGGGCAGTCTGTTTTCTACAACTGGGGGAAGACTTGTACGGTTTTATGAAGACGCATAAACCCAAACAGACAAACACAGCTGGACATTCAGATACTGTAAACAGCTGGAACAGTACCATAAAGATTTTCACAAGAGACTTGAAAAACTATTGTGTGCATCTTAAATCACATCACAATCACATCTCACCTAAAATAAGAACAAAGATCGATCATTGAACAAATGTAACATACAAGATTATGAAAAAATGTCGAGCTTTGTTTTTAATAAGCCCCAACATGGAGGGTAAAAGGACCTTTTGCCTCCTCATGATTGCTCAATACATTTTCCAAAGGATAGAAACCTTTTTCTAAATCTCTTAAGTTGCTTTGTGTGCTTTATGTGTTTTCTCCAAACAATTTCCTAATGGCCTTTTTTCATATCTTGAAGCCCCCTCTTCAACTAGTAATAATGATGTCAACAGAAAGATATGCTATTATCATTATTGCATATCATATGTACATATACAGTACATATATACCATTTATCTTTGCCCATTGTATGATTTTTTTTATTTACACCAAACAACTGCTTTAGAGTCCCACTTTCAGGATTGTGTTTTTAACCTCATTTAACTCAAAACTAAATAAAAACCTTTTTTTTTTTTTAACATCTCCATATACAATATCGCCATCTACATATACTGTAGTCACAAAATCACTATACTATACTGTATATCCCCAAGAACCACCGAAGCCCACTGTGTAACAGTAATCAATAGAGGTAATGTCAGTGTATTATCTTACCCTTGCTCCTGGGGGGCCGTCTCTACCAGGGGAGCCTAGGCTTCCAGGAACACCCTAAACAAAACACAAACAAGCAAGTTTCAGTCACTATCACAACTCTGACTGTGGTTCACATGCAATACAGCACTTAAAGATATAAAATGAAGAAAAAAGCAGCATTTAAACTGCTAGTGTAAACTTTTCATGACAGCAAATGAAAAGAAATTCATGTTACTTTCAGTCATGACAAGTTGCCATTCCTTAAGATCAGGTTTTTTGATTTACTTCATTTATTAATTGTAGTCCATTACAGAATTTGTCATTTTTAAAGGGTATTTAATCTGCCAAATTACATGCAGTATAACAAGGAATGTCTTTTTTTCTCATAATAATTAAAATGCACATACACATTCAAGCAAAGGTCAAAAGAAGCTAAGGGTTTGCTGTCTTACTCAACGAGGCTTTGACAGCAGTGGACATAAATGTGATTTGTGGAAAGAGCCAACCTCTAACCCTGAGGGTACAGGGCGGTCTCTATATCAGCAGACCACCCTGCTGCTCCATCTCCTGCCCCATTTCCCCTTCATCCACCTCTCTGCAGGTCAATGCTCACAGCCGATTCCAAAATACAGTCATGGATTAAGTGTTGAGGTGATTTATCTCTGCACTCCAGTATTAGTGGAGAGCTCATAAAACAGGACAGTTAACGCTGTTAAAGGTTCTACAAATTATAGGACAGGGTCGCAGAGGACAGGCCTCGTATGATTAATGATGTGCCGTTGTTTAGATGTTGGCTGATGAGCATTCTCCCAAGACATTGGCAATAATATATCTCCTGCTGCTTTTACACGTGAATCTACAAACTTCAACGCACACACACACGGAGCAGGGCAGTAAGCCAGTGCAGCTGCAGTTGAAGGGTATTTCGATTTGTTTCAATCATTTTATAGAAATCTTCTTGTCTTTAAACAATAAATAATAATCAAGAGAAATGAAACTTGATTTGTCACTTGTTTCAAGAAGAAAAAAACCCTTTAAGGAATCAGTTTCACACTGCTATTTTGGGGGTTTTTGGGTAACACTATTTAGTGCTAATAAGCATAATGTTTATAACACACCATAATATGCAGACAGGACATTCTTAAGTGTTTATTAATGTACTTGTCAACAACTATATACCCTCCTGTGAAGCATCCATAACTTGTGTGTAAACAGATGACATATTGAGTACTGATAACTAATTCCAAATTAAGATTTGTTAATGTGTGTAACTACAGATCATTATATAACAGCTATGTAATGTTCTCAATAATCCCTAAACTGTTTATATACCAGATACAGTATAAATCTGGTATAAATAAACATTTATAAATAAGTTAAAATGTCCTTATATCTGCTTACAGCTACATTATAGTGTGTAATTAACGTTATTTTAAAGTGTTATATACTCCTTTCAAATGCTAAAAAGTAAAAAAAGTAAAGTGTTCCCAGTTTTTGCTGTGTAACTGGCATGTATGCCAGGTCACAAGCACACAAACATTACACACAAGCAGGACTTAGAGAATAATATGAGTGAGAAGGCCAAAGAAATGAATGATCATAATCCAAGTGATACTGATTCAACACATTATCCTTGGGACTGCTTTACCCCACACACACACACACACACACACACACACACACACACACACACACACACACACACAGCAGAGTTTGTTAGTGTCCAACAGATTAACAGAGGGGCAACTATATAACATCTGCAGAAGATCTACAAGGTGACCAAGTTTAAATTATTGCCACACACACAAAATCTGTATTCCTCTCTCAGACAAAACAAAAATTATTACTTGAAAACACACCCACACTGATAAACAAACACACACACACACACACACACACACTCTTTGCTATTCATTGCAGTGGCATTTTTTTTCACTGTCAAATTGAAACAGAGGTGGAGGGGACTCTGATGACAAGGTTACATTGTATTTAATGCAGAGAGAGAGAGAGAGAGCGAGAGAGAGAGAGAGAGAGAGAGAGAGAGAGAGAGAGAGAGAGAGAGAGAGCGAGAGCGAGGTAATTGATGTTTTAGAGTTGTGATATTCTCTGTGGTCCCTCGTATATTACAACAGGGCCCTGGAAGCTACACTATTCCCCCACTGAGCCACGCACACACACATTCATATTCCTCTCTCTGACAAAACACATTATTGCCCGCTAACATAGTGCGGCACAGGGCAGCACTGCCAGCTTTTATTAATAGGACTATGCAGGCAGAGAGAGAGCTAGATAGTGCTGCATCAGGAAGTGTTGCAGCTCTGGGTGAGCTGGTCCAGAGACTAGTTGTTTTCTCCTCATGAGAAGAGGTTATTGCTTATTCCTTTCTGAGAAAAACTGTGCTGACAATTAAACAGGTGTGGTAGAAACTCGGAAGTAATACACAAAGTGTTCCTGAACTTCTACCATCAACTAACAAAAGTCTCAACAAAAGAAACTGATTCAAGTCTTTTTTTTTTTTCCCCAAAGACTTTGAGTAATTAATAAACATTACTACCCAGCCACTAAATCTACTCTAAAACATTCATAAAGATACCCTGCAGAGGGTGACCACCATCCTCACAGGTACAGGATGAAAGTGGGGGGTTATTAAAGGAAACCATTAGAAAGTGACCAGCCCATCATACTACAGTGATCATGTCAAACTGATACATCGATCTGAAGGCAGATCGATGTATCAGTTTGACATGATCTGTGATCAGCAGATGGGAGCAGTGACTGTAACCAGCTGTACTCTGGTGTGGAAAAAAACACAACAAAGTTCTCCTTAATGCTGTCTGCGGGAGCTGTCTCTCAAAATCAAAACTTTTGCACCGTCAGCTCCACATGGAGAGCCTGACTGCAGCTAAATCTGGTTGTAATGAATTTAAAATGAGTTTATCCGCTTGTCGTCTGAAATTTCTTATATTGTTATACTACTGTTGTAGTAGCTTATCCTGGGATGCAGTGGGTAGAAAAAATACAAAAAAAGATCTGGACCTTCTAAACTATTAGGTGCTAATCACTGACATTGCCAAACAAATGAGTACATATTAAATACATTATAATTTTTTTCTTTCCTAAAATCTATACAGACGTGCAAAAATCTATTACAGTCCATGCCTAAGTCAGACTGGTTAGCACCTCTGTGACATCTTCTAGTGAATCTGGGCTCAGAGCCATGATGGAGTCCACCATCTTATTTAATTTGTTCTGGTCCTCAGACAACACGGCGATGGACGACACTAGCTGATAGCTAGCTACATAAATACTGTGCGTGTAAAAGGGTTCCTGCCCACTTCAAACCTCTCTGGAGATTCTCAAGGGAAAAGAAAACCCATCTCTTTGTATTTGTAGACCTGCACTGCCTCTACAACAGGCAGATAGTGCTGCATCAGGATCTACTTTGACTCAGTGTGCGACTGAGATGGAGCTGAAAGAGCTTTTTAGGGATGTGGGTTGGCTCCCACATTCTCTGCATTCAAACAATTTGAAGAAATCACTTAAAGTAAATTCAGCAAAAAAAATGTCTTGCAACATGTACAAGAAAGTAGTAAGCTTAATGGAAACGCGTGCACAATGTCTGTTTTTTTTACACTTGATTTAAGCTCTAAAGGACATTTTGATGATCAAATGTGGTGATAATGAGGTAATCAGCCAAGACAGTAAAATTGATTGAGAAGAATTAGGAAAATTATCTGGCAGGAAGCACTCTGCAACATAGTAGGCCAAGATTTATTCCATGTACTAGTGCTGTTAAAAGTTAAAGGCTGCCTTAGGAGATATATTGCAACTCATTGGTCCCCTATTAGTCTATTTATATCACTATAATGGATAATAACAACATGTGTTGCCTTTGTAGGGCAATTCATAGTAAACTGAATTTGGCTGCGTTATCTAGTCCCCTGTGAACTGCTGTATCTTTTTAGATCTCTTCTCAGTATTGTGTGTGTTTGTGTGTGTGTTTAGGCTGGCTTTGATTGGCCCTATTGTTGCACCTGTTAAGGTGGGACAAGGGGCATAACTGCCCAACGTCAACCTGAGCAGAGGTCTAATTAAGCAGAACAACTAACAGCTGTGTGAGTGTGCAGGGCCTTGAAAGTATGAGGCAGACCAAAGCTACTGTTTTTAACAGCAACAAGCATTGCAATGTGTCAAGAAAGATATTTTTACAGGAATGTATTAAAAAATTCATACAGAATTAGTTAAAAAAAGACTGTTGCCACAGTTTTCCTGAGAGATACATAAATGACTAAATCTTCCGTGAAAAATCAAAGTTTCTCCTGGCACAGAGTTCCTACAACACTGACTCTGTCCTTGCTGATGTCCACAGCTCCCAGTAGAACACCATTAAATTAATTCAGTATTACCTCTGCTTGGTCCACTGCACAATAATGGAGACGCTGGTAATGATTATTCACATCTCGATGATTCCATTAGACCGCTCTGTGTCTGTGTCCACGTGCATGTGTGTGTGTGTGCGCGCGCGCGCGTGCGTGTGGACTGTTTTGTTGCTGACACACACACATGCACACAGACACAGAGTGCTACTTGAACCTTTATCTCCACTCTCCTGGTCTCTCACTCTTTCACAAAACTGCACAACAAATCCAAGTGTACATATAACTGTTGATACAGACATTATACTGTACAGTATTTAAGCTGCATGTAGTAGTTAAAGTAGTAATAGATTAAGATACATCTATACCTTTATCATGGCCCTTTACCTTTAGGAAAACAAGAATAACCAAAAGTATAGTAGATATTGCGTTATCATTGTTGTTTGCATTGCACTGAGACAGAGGAAGTAGCTAAATCCAATTATGATGGATAACTTTTAGATTTTTTAGGTATTGTATATAGGTTCTATGACAATGATTTCTTTGGATAAAATAATCAGCCTTAAAAGGCATTACTAGCTCTCTGTCAGCCATACTGAAACTCCTAAAACCTTTACTCTTAACCTTGATGCTACTGTAGATAGTGCTCTCTGCCTTTAGGGCAGTACAAATTAATAAATGAATGAATTTGTCATTATTTGGCACCCAGACATATTCACTATTTATAAACAAGTGAACAAATTTCCATGTCAGAAGCCTAGCTAGCTGGAGCAGTTGTAATTCTTGCTATATGGCCTGAATAATAAGTCTTATTCCCCCCCCCCTTGGCACCCAGACATATTCACTATTTATAAACAAGTGAACAAATTTCCATGTCAGAAGCCTAGCTAGCTGGAGCAGTTGTAATTCTTGCTATATGGCCTGAATAATAAGTCTTATTCCCCCCCCCCCCACATTTCCACACACAGGTTGTTTGTCCACCTCAAAAATGAGGCCACATGAAGAAAAAAAAAAAGAAGCATGTATGGTATGTGGATAAGGCATTTAGAGAAGTTTAAACATAAGGGAAAAAAATGGATTGAAGTTACGGAAATATGCCTTTATAGGCCAACAAGTATAATTTCTGTGAGCCTGCAGGGCCATGGCACCTCAGTGATAATGGATGTAGGACTCATTTGTATTCTCCACACATAAACACAGAGGAGAACAATTTATAAACATAGTCTCTCACACACACAGAGAGTTGGGTTTGTTATAACCCTACTGTGTGTGTGTGTGTGTGTGTGTGTGTGTGTGTGTGTGTGTGTGTGTGTGTGTGTGTACTTAGCTTATTTAGTCAAGAGGGAGAAATCACTGCATATGGAAAATAGATGCCCCTCTGGGTTCGACTTTGTGATGTCGGGAATCAACGCGCCCCAACACACACTTCACCTCTGTGTCTTACTATTCTGTCCATTTTTTATGGAAATGTTGTCTTACCATTAGTCCGGCTGGACCAATCTCTCCTCTCTCTCCCTTCTCCCCAGCAGCACCCTGTAAAACAAACAATGTCATTACATCTCAGCTGGACCAGCGGTCATACCGATAGCTACCAAATGGCTGGAAAAACCAACATCAGTTATCATAATAAGATGCTGGGCCACAGAGCATCTTCAGCATGCTTTGGACAAGAGTGTCTGGAGCCTATTTGAGGCATTCGTCAACATTTGTCAGTTTATAGTGGCAGGTGGTTGACAGCTCAATACTAGGTCCGTTCCTAATTGCACATTTTGTGACCTTACTGGAGACAGGTGGGAGGGAAATGGCAAACAGCCCACGTTTTGTGACTATATTTCCATCATAATTCAATGTAGCAGTGATGCTTGGGAATAACAAAATGTTCATTCTTGTGCCAGTTTTGTTTCTAAAAATGTTTTTCTTCTGACATTTTATCACAAACACATTCCAGCTAAACATTAGAGCCACAGTTGTTTGTTTTGAGATGGAGGATTAGCTAAATTATGCTGACTATATTTTAATGTTGAAATTATCAAGTAATTGCGGGAATTTCTAAAACGTGGCGTTGCACTCCTGAGAATATGGCATTATACTGCCTTTCAGTATGCACACACAAACACACACACACAAGCAAAGTCTTACCGGGGGCCCCTGAATAGAGAGACCACTGGGTCCCTGAGGACCAGGCGGTCCTGAGGGTCCAGCAGGGCCAATCTCTCCCACTGGCCCTTGAGGTCCCTGTGAAAACAACACAATGGATTTCAATGTTTCAAAGTAAATTTTTGAACTCAATCTTTGAGCAACATGGACGAGTGCTCAGAAAAAATGGGAATCTTCGATTCTGTGAGCAAACTCCAAATGAAGGTCATGTGATGATGATCAGTTACTAAATGGACCTTACTGTGAGAAGGAGTTGTCAGCACTAAGGATCATTTAATAATGATTCCACATTTGATGGTTGATCTTTTGACCTGCTGGAAGCCTCAACAGCTCATTAATCAATAAAGCCTTTAACCCATGTTGATTGTGTTGAAGCCAAAGACAATTTTCCACATCATGGACAATAAAGTTATTAACCTAACCCTACATATTCATGAAATGCATTTTAACAACTGTACAAATTCTTCAGTTCAGTTATAACGGTGTGGAACCAAAGTAGCACCTTACATTAAATGTAAGTTAAATTTACTTTCCAGAAAACTAAAAAATATAAAAGCTAAACATATTAGATGTACATGACATTTCCAGGTCTTAGCTATGCGGTTTTAGTTCGTATTATAACTGTTTAATATATGACAATGTTACGCTTATATCCGCTGAGGTAATGGATGTGTGCCCATTTCCTTGAAGGCTGCGCCTACTCAACACATACATTGTCCATCGAGTTGTGGTCAACATCATTATATACTACAGGAAATAGATTTAGACACTAGTCCATCCATCTGTAATCAGGTTGTGCCGGTGTGGCAGCTTGTTTGACCCATGTGTACGAGCTGCAGACAGGGTTCCTGCAGCGGGAGACAGAGAAGAGGAATTCCTGCAAACCGCCCCACAGATTTGCAGCACTTGTAGCTTGTTGACTCAGCAGCCGTGGTAGCCAAAATAATCTTCACTCTGGCTGTATTTATTGTTTTACTGTTCAACCATACAGTTACTGGCTTCATGTCTTTCTTATCCATACAAACAATCAAAAGAAACTTTGGATCAGATATACACAAATGGAGTGGGATAAAAAATAAACAGAGGACTGAAATGTGTTATGTCATGTTTAACTAAATGATAATCACTAAAATATGTCGCCGAAATATGTGAAGAGATTAATCTATTTACAGATGACTGAAATTCAAATTATTTAAAGGTTTATTTTAATAACTGCACAATTTATTTTCCCATTTATCAGTGCTTGTACTGTAACAAGTAATGTACCCAAACTGATTAGTGAGAATGAATAAGGATGAATTCATGGAGGAGCTGGACTCATACAACAGAATAATCCAACTATTCAAATAAACTTGGCTGCACCTGCAGAGGAACAAATGCTGCTGAGCTAAGACAAAGTGTGATCTGGCAGGCGTGTATTAGTACAGTATATAAGTATGTACTGTACAGTATGTGTGTGTCAGCAGGACAGAAAACCACATCTCACTCCAAAACTTACACAATTACACCCATCAAACACAACACACACGGCCTGTATTGAAAAAGCCTCGCACTGTTTGATAGCGTTTGATACTATCTTTGTTGCATTCTTGGGAATTTCTAGCAAGACGTGCCAAGTTCTGGGTGGGCCACTTCATGTACTGCACTGGATACACTGTCACTCAACAAAATCATATGGCTGACATAAACTATGAGATATCTTATTTTCTTGACAGCCCTGCGTGTCTGAGCAGAAGTGGCAGCATTCCTGCTGACTCTTTCAAAGAAGAATGGCTTCAAAACATATTTTCCTATGTCCAAGATTAAATTACAATCGTGGGAACTGGGTATTGGTATTGAGAAATCTCCAGCAGCGTCGGGCTTTGTACTGACTGCCACAGCTGGATGGTTTGTAACAGTTTGGAACAGACTGCCATAACAAAACCACAGCAGATGCAAACTCTACAGTAAATCTTTCATTAATAGTCCAAGTCAGATTTGTTGGAACAGTGTGTATTAAAGACAGGATAGCCACAGTGGCAATAAGAGCCTGCCTTAAGACTGAGGGCAAGTTTGATACAGGCTTTTCCAAAACGACCACTTCTTTCAGCCCAAGGGTACTTCACATCCAGTCTGGAGGATGGAGTGGGCTGATGCTGAGAAGGCTCTTTGTTCGTGAGTCTGGGGCATTGCTTCATACCCCTCACTTCTTTCCTTTTATTGTCTAATCAGGATGGGGGCTGTTCTGTCCCTGGAGGTAGTGGTGTGGACCAGCATGTTCAGATCATGAGTAAAATGTATTACAAACGAGAGTCTCGCCTAGTCTGGTGGGGTTATTGAGGAACGGGGGCGAGGTGTATTCACTTCCTGTTGCAAACTGACCCCTCATGTAGAGGGGAGGGGTCAGCCTGATTGTACTTGAAATAACGTGAAATCTATAGGCCAGTTTGAGAGAGGGGGTGGGATTGAGCTCTCAGCCAAGAAATCTTCATTTTTCAAGGTTCAAGCTTCAATTTATTCATCAATAGAATAATGGAAATGATACTAGCTCCCACAGTTTACAACCATGTCCATGAAATTTCCTGTTCCAGCAGCTTTTTCGCCACAGCACACAAGAAGAGTTTGCCTGGCGAAATTAGTTAACTCCTGGGGTGCTTCTTCTTCCCCAGCTGGGAACATGTGACTCAACCACATGAAAGATGCAAGATAGATACTATTTGAGCATTATTATTATTATTATTATTATTATTATTATTATTATTATTATGATGTGCTGAAGGCTTAGCAGAAGAATAAATGGTCTCTGAAATGAAGTGCATTTTACTAACCGTCACTCCTGGCTCTCCTCTGTCTCCTCTGGCTCCCCTAATGCCTGGGCCGCCCTGAAACACAGGCCAAACACACACTGTAAAGACAGCACATAATCACTGTTTGCAAATAGTGCTCCTAGAAATAGAGTAATGGCTACGAAACATGCCTAGGCAAAAATACGAGACTCTTTTTCCAACATGGAAATTGGAGTTCATTTTTAAAAATCTAATAAAAATGAAACTGCGCAGGTCTTTGATATGAATGGACGATGAATTTGATGGACAGAGGCCAACGCTGATCTGTGCTGTAAACTGCCCCTCGGCAGTAACAGCAGGAGTCTGGAGCTGTAAACCTCGGGCTGACCCTTCTCGCCCCAAGGTTTATCCGGGGACAAACTACACACATCTGTTAGTCATTGGCCCATTTGGGATAGATCCTCTTCCTGTGTTTGCTTAAATAGGTCTCCCCTGGGAACGAGGGGGCGACTAGGTAGCTCCTACAGTATTTAGCCAGAGGGGACAGGAGGAATGGTTGCAAGAAGAGGGAGGAATATGAGAGGAGACAGCAAAAAGCAAGAGCCTAATGGAACCATCATAAGCTTGTTTTTACCCAATTTATATAGATACATTTGTTTCTAAATTTATACCAATGAAAAGTCAAAACCCATCAAACTGTTGACCCAAGTCTGAAGTTTGTCGGTTTGCTTTACCAGTCAGGAGTCATTAGAATCTGCTGCACTGACTGATGCATGTCTCTTTAAACAGGACATGTATCTGTATTTATTACTAACATGAACATGTTTATGGGGCCCGTTTCCACTTTTGCTACAACTGCAAAAAGTCTCTCAATATAAAACTCACATGCCCATTTGTATGTAGAAATAGTTATTGTTGTGATGATTCCTCCTGTCTATACTGGCCATGATGTGCTCTGTTCCACTGTAAAAGGCAAGGGACCAAATCTGCAGTCCTCGTTCTGTGCAGAAATGTATTCTCAAGTTCAGAAGTTCAGACTTCAGCAGTCTGAGTTAGACAGATAAAGCGGTCTATCTTCTTCATCTTCCAACGTTACAGTCGTTTTAGTACAAAATTCCCTCTTTGTATTTTCCAGGACAGTGTTTCCTTGCTGTGGAGGAATACTTACAATGAAGGTTTGTTGCCGGGTCACAAAGTCAACAATAAGCCTGCAGACAACGGCCAGGAGAGAGATACCCACTCGAACTCAGAATGCTGAAGCCTCATTTTAGCTTCAGCTGAACTGAAACGCATTGTTGCACAGAAGGAGGACTGTGAATTTTATCCCCCATCAGCTTCCATCAACAGTGGAGTGGTGCTGGGAAGGGATCGCTTAGCGGCCAGTATGGAGAGGAGGAAGTACTACAGCAGCCAACTACATGTAGTACGTGAGAACCGAAATAAGGTAGACTAAAAGACAGAACCTATCCTTTTGGCAGAGAAGAGACAAAATATAACTTTAGGTAAGGAATGGAACTACGGTACTTTTGATTCAAATGCAACGATTGTTGCTATTGTAAATTCATGTTACGAAAAAAAGTGTTATTCAAAATGATTGATTATGTTCGTCAATTCAGCAATTTGTCTCAGCAAGTTGTTTTTAATGGATTTTTGCAAACCATGTGAGCCCATGACTTGTTGGAGGTCGGGCAAACCTGCAGAGAAACTGAAATTAGCTTCCAGCAGCAACAATACAAATAATTGTGTTTGGATTTTTCATGGGCCTTTAATGGTGATAGAAAAAATTACACAGCTATTATCATTTGAGCAATTTGATGCCAAAGGCAAATTTACATTTTTTAAACAACACTTGGGTTTCAGACAGCATGGGCACAGTTCAGTTTTAACAAACAGAGATGGCAGGCAGCGCATGTCTTGTTTTCCTTAATGTCAGATTGATTGCTGACTGATGTTCGGTATTGAGCTGAGTCTGTGCCAAATCAGGCGGCACAGATTGCAATTCAGTTGGGGCAATCAATATTATTTCAAATATGACTAAAAGATTTACAGAACTGAAGAGGCCTGCTGCTGTGTGAGAGGAAAAGACACACGTCTGACAGTGAACACAAACACAGAAACATGCGTTATGGATGATGATAGTTAAGTGTGGAGCAGACTTCTGCTGTAGCCGTAATTCAGATTGCCAAAATTCTGTCTTGTCTATGTAGATATGTTATAGACAAGAGTACATATATTCTGTTTGACACCAAGACTCCAAACAAAAAGGTCACCTTCAATAGAATTCTTCTGAGCTCTAATAATCTCTATGATCAGACGGCAACTACTAAAGTTTCTTAATCCTTTTTAACAATTCTTTCCTCTCCAGCTCATTTGCCTTCCATTTGTCTTTTCCTGGCAGTTTTCTGTGTGTTTAGACACTGCATCAGCTATCCCCATAGATCCAGGTATTTATTTAGCTTTATTAACACTCCTTGGTTTATCAGCGTGAGCAAAGTCTCTGCAGGCACAACAACAAATTCTGTACACATCCATTGTTTGCAGTGAAAGTCTCTGTTTTCACAGTCTGTTAGGATTTTGAAAAGTTTTCCTGTTTGTAGGAAGCTTGTCTTCCACAGGGGATACAATACATTTATTGTGTTAACAGCCATTATATTATGTTAACATGGGGAATGGCACTGGCTTTTCTTCCTTCCTCAAAACCCCGCTGACTATAGCGTGTAGTTTTATCACAAAAGTGGCTATGATTTCGCCATTAAACCATTCATCTACGCCCATATGCCGCAGTTAAAATGTGATTTAAGAAGCCCATTCAATGCCGGCGAGAGAAACAGACAGAGAGACAGACACAGGCACAGAAAGGCATTAAGTGATAATAAAAAAAAGAGAAAGAGAAGAGTCGTCTCAGGCATGTGGATGAAGTGGAGGTAAAAGAGAAAACAGAGAAACAAAGAAACAAAGACAATGAAAGGTTGGAAGCTATACAGTACTGCTATTGATCTCTGGTTTTGGAGAGAGACCATCAGAGTGAAAGGGAAAAGGAGGAAAGAGATGGAGGCGACAGAAGTAAACGCACAGTGCAGAGAGAAAACGTAAGAGCATGAGATCAAATTTCACGACAATGTCTTTATGTGACAAATTAAGCTCAACTATCGGTAGTTTAAATGCAATTCTTGGATCATCTAGCAACTTATCTTGCATTAGAAATAAGTGATATGTATGTTTCTGGTTTAAGGATGAAATGTTAAAGAGGGGCCGAGACAAGAACAAAGAGATGTAGAAAACTAGAAAGGAGAGCTTTGGCCTTTGGATATAACCCTACAGATGAGGAAGTGGATCTGGCTTGTCGGACAAGGATGAAGGGGGGGGGGGGGGGGATGTAATCCGTTGTGATAAATGGAGTCGCCATATAATTACTTTCTCAAACTATACCAGTGTTGATCCACAGCCCTCTCATGCCCTCAGTACCAAAGGCTGGAGACAAGGAGAGAAAACTTAGGAACGGAGAAAAAATGAGAGAAAACAAAGAAGAGGGGGGAAAGAAGAGAGAAATGGATGGAAAATGCAGAGTGGGAAAGAGAGAAAAAAAGAGATAAAGGAGAGAGAATATAGACAAAAGTCTCAGGCTGTAAATGAGCTCATTTACTTGCTCTCATCTCTCAGCCTCTATCAGGTTTTACCTGCTACTGCGTGAGAGGAATACAGCTTCTCCACAAGCTCACCACTTCTCTCTCTCTAACATACTGCCACCCCAAAGAAAACGCCCAAAGATTTGTAATTCTACATTTCACAGGTCTCATTAAAAAATACCAACTTTAAGAAAAACTGTTATTGGACATAACTTGATCAGTGGAGACTAACTGTGTCTGAATAACAAATAAAGTGTGTATAGAATGATGAATGCACTTGCACTTTTTGATATAATGTGTCTTTGTAGTGGTGGACAGTATACATTGGCCACTGCCATTAACTTTTGTATCTTTCAACTTAAAAAAATATATTTTGGAATTTTACATTGTATTTATGTGTGTAAATAAATTGTCTCAAGTTGCCCCTTAAGGGAAGAATTAAGCTGAGCTGGATTACACCGATTACTTTCCTTAACATTCAATTGTAAATTCCACAACAGGAAATTAACTTTTTTTTAGATGAGAGGGGAAAAACAAATGCAGAGAGAAGGAGGGAGACATCTATAAAGACTTCCACACAGGTCTGTAGAAAGACAGAGATGGATTAAAGGCAGAAACAGACTGAAAAAGATGGATACTAGATTGAGCACCAGAGTCTGAATAAGTAATTAAATAAAAGAATTAGTCAGCTCTTACGGGGGGGCCGGAAGGTCCTGGAGGTCCTTTGCTGTCCTGGGAGCAGGTACAAGCATGAGGCATGGGAGGGCACTGCTCCTCAACTCTCTGAAATCACACAAACACATCGAGTGTACAGCGCACTTGGTCTGTATTCAGGCAAGGCATCATTTAAAACTTTCCCTACGTACACCTGGAGCTTGCCAGCAAACAACTTGCCAACTTGTCTCAGGTCTCTGGATCAGGTCTTCGACTCCCAGCTGTCTGAGCTGCTTGAGGTTTTAAACTTGTGGTACTAAACAATCAGTGTTTGCTTGGTCCCCTTGACTACTGATAAACTATTTTATCAAAGATCTTCATCTTATCTTTCAGAAACTGCACTTGCTTTAACATTTAAATCTTCGTTAGAGTTTATGGGATTGTATTAAACTGGGGGTGTTTCTAATATACTATGCCCCTCATGTATGTGGGGTGGACAAAATATAAGAAACACCTTCCAGTATATACAATAATGCAATCAAACACGACCACCATCTACAGCCTAATAATTACCACAAAGTTGAATCACAACTTTTCTGAATGTTACTGTATTGCAGTGGTGTACCTAATTAACTGCTAATTTGTTTGTTGGGTGTGTATGTTTTATGCCTGGGGTGTTGATCATGATGATTATTGGTGCTCCTATACAGGCACACTCAGACTTGACTTGTACATGTGCGAGAAAGACAACACTGGTCATTCTTGAGGTGCTCATTAGGTGCATTTCTATCACATAAATGAAATTACCCTTCTGACCACAGGCACTATTAGCAGAGGCATTTCTTTGCCAGCGTTAATAGCCACTTGCACAGATTCCAAGTAATTTGGCTTTTATTCTAGTTTTTGTCATTGTGGTTTCATCGTAACTCAATTTGATCCTAACCACAATTATCACTCTAATTATCTATCATCTAAGGCTGTAATATTCAGAGCCCTCAACTACTGCACACTCAGAGAGGAGAGGCAGAAAATGATGTGTCAAAGTGTGTGTGTGTGTGTGTGTGTGTCAGAGAGTATATGCATGTGTTACTTTCTTACCAATGCTGGCAGCTCACAACACTTATCTCTGCTGGCCCAGGATGTGCTGCAGATGATGTCAAACATCTGGAGCTGGAACTGTAAACACACAGACGCATGAATACACTTACACACACACACACACACACACAAACCAATTCCATTAATACTGCAATTACAATATTATCAGTTAGCACATTTCAAAATGCAGAAGTAAAACAGAGGCAACATTAGAAATCGCATATTAACCCTGGTATTTTGTAATGATGTGGTTTTGTGGTGTTTCTGTGTCGAAAAGAAACAGCAACAGAGACAGTTTGGCTGCTGACAAGCTTCCAATGACCAGCTGAAAAGTGCTGGGAGATAGATACATGAAATCTGGCTGACCGCTTCAACAAACAACATGAATGTTCTGGAGGCTCCACTAGTCTTAAACTATAGAGCAGGCTATAAATTAGGTCAAGGGCTTGTGTCTGATTCATTTCTGTTTATTTTCTTAGAAGGGCAGTATCTACACTTCTACCCATCCAGAAACCAGACATTTCATTACCCTAACCTTCAACAAAGATCTATATCAAACTTAATACACATACATACACACACACACACACACACATATATATACATACATATACATATATACATATACATATACATA
>LKNJ01005983.1:7830-27765 GCA_002120245.1 Maccullochella peelii | reverse complement strand
TACATATATACATATACATACATAGCACAGCTGTTTTAAACATACTGTATTAATGCATTGTTCGTCCATTCTCATAGTAATATTGTATTGTCATGAAATCTACCGTATTTTACTTGCATTAAGTTAATCAATCTTCTATGTTTCTTTACAGCCCGTAAAATGAGAAACATCCATATACAAAATATACATCCCTTTTCTGAGTCTGAGCAGGTGGTAATGGAAGGCAGACCATCATCTCGATGTGTCCCCTCCATCTGTCGCCTGGCGAATCATTAAGTCTAGGGACTGTGATCCAGCCCCCCAAAATGTGGGATTGCTGGAGGGAGTGAGGAGGGGTGGGTCAACATCCATGTCACTCTAATGGACATTGGGTCCACGACTGGGGTGGTGTGTGTTTGATTGTATGGCTGAATGAATGAATGAATGCATTCATAACTGCAGGCACTGTTATTGTCAGTGGGTCTCCCAGAATAGGCCGTGGCCTCCAGACTTTTGCTGGCAGACAGATGGACAGAGCGAGACCGGCAGCAAGGCAGACACTTTCCTCAACCTGTAGCAGAGGTCATTAACTGGGTCCGTGATCCACAACAGCAGTCATTACTGTTGGAACTGTGATCCCCAGTACTGACATGCCATAATGTCCAGGCTGTGTATGGCCGTGTCAATAAGACAGAATGACCCGTTTCAGTGGTCATTACACAGAAGCCATCGGGTCAGTGGCTTTGGGGATGGTTGGAGGGAGACTGTGAGGGAGTCTGAGGAACAGAGGGCAGCAGACATATTGTCATAGTCTGTAATTACAGGGCAGCGTCCGTTCAATCATGCAATTGGTCGCTGGCGAATGTGTGTGACTGCCCATGTAGCTGTGTTTGTATGTTGCCGTGTGCAATTCTGTGATGTTTGTGGCTTTGTGCCTCGATTACTGTATGTCATATAGCAGCTCACAACAACCACATACTGTCGACCACCAGCAGTGGAACATGACTGAGTACTTTTATTCAAGTGCTGTAATTAAGTACTACTTTGAGGTATTTGTACGTTAAGTATTTCCATTTTATGCTACTTCTCAGCGGAGAATATTGTACTTTTTACTTTACATTTATTTGAAAGCGATAGCAATTTTGCAGTCTGTAGTGAGTTTATAAATACTGTATGTTGTGTTACACAATAGATTAAACTACAACAGTATATAAAGTAGTTTCAATTACCTCATTCTCAACCAGCTAGAACTTTAAAAAGCTGCTTACATGTTAACGCATAATTAGTAATGGTATAACACATAATGTAACAATGTTGGGGGTCACTCTGTCTGCATAACGGTTATTGATGGGTACTTTGCTGAATATACTTACAGACTTTTGCTTAAATAAAACTTAAGATGACAGTATTTTTACATAGTAGTTTTGCTACTTTTACTTTAGGATACAAATTCTTCTTCCACCACTGCTGGCTACTTAACATTCATGGCAATTTCAATTGCGACTAAGCCTATATTATAAAACTGGGGAGCCCGAAGTCTGGCTCATACCAAGCAGCACGGCGTCAGCTGCCTGACTTTCCATCTGTTCATCAGATCCTTTCCTCAATTGTGTTGGTGGTGCTCAGAATTTGATTGCAACCTCTTAGCGTGCTGGTTTTTACGTGTTTATTCCAGATGTTCCAATCTGATAGGCAGCTGGTATTTGTGTGTTTATGTAAGGTTTGTCTGTGCATGCCTGTGTTCATGACAATGTTTGTGTGTGCTGGAGTTCATGACTGTGGGTGTGTATATGACAGGGCAGTGAAAAGACAGAAACAGACGCAGAGTGAGCAGAGCATTTGTTGTTAGTGACTGAACCAGGAACAACAAGCCAAAAAGTGGAACACACGGCTGATTGAGCTGAAGGCTGAATGGCAATTAGGAAATGGGCTGTGAAAAAGCTCAACAATGTCATCACTCCTCAAATACTTTGCTCAAATTCTTTTAAAAATAACATATTTGTGATGGAGCAGTGTATCAGTTGACAACATGAAGGGTCCATGGCTCTGCTGATGGTGAAAATTAAGCTGCTGCCAGAGCCTTAAGATGAGCTCAGGGAGAAAGAAAAACATCATGAGAAGAATTCTGAAGCACTCTCACAGTGTTGAAATGCAAAAGCTGACTAATAGCATTACATGGTTTCACTGCAACAGGCAAAGAAGGGGAACTTTGACAGCCTATGAAAAACAAACTCACCTTATGAGATGCAGGCTTGTAAACAAGCTTTGTGTGCCAGATTTGAATGACTGAGGATGTGCCACTTAACTCTTGCTGCAGGTGTGGATTGTAGTTTAAATACATTGCGCAAGAGGGACAAAGTGTAGTCTCTGCAGTGGCTCAAGCCGCTTCCCTTTTGCTCTCTTTGGCTTAGGTGCCCTTCTGGACCAAACAAATGATAGTTATTACAATTATTACTAGTATATTGTTGTTGCCACTGCTGCAGAACAGATTTTTCCCCCTGTGCACTTGTCTCTGTATCATGATGAAGGCAATTTACTCAGCAGTTATCACTGTTTCCATGTATGGGTTGTAATGATTTATCTTGAAACCTTGTAATGTGTATGACGATTTAGGGAAACTTTCATTGCTTCAATAATTTCTTTAAAATTTGAATCCCCATGCTATTAAACCTGTAGAGTACATTTCTTGGAGCGTATGGGTGCTGATCACTGCTATAGGCAAATCATTGTCTAGCTTTTTAAATGAAGCGTCAGGCCGGGTGCTTCACATTGTTAAATGTGACCAGGGGTGCCCTTTTTTTTTTTAAAGTGGGTTGCTGCCCCTCATAATGTCTGTGACACCCCCCATGCAGAACATAAACAGTACAGCGAATATTACAGCTATGCAAAAATCCCCCAAATTGTCTTTTCATATGCCAAGTATGTTTTGTCAGCTCCTGAAACCCAATTAAAATAAACTATGTAAGTTCAAATCAGCATGCGTGTCCAGGGGAAAGCCAGCCACTTTTCCTCATGATGAAAAGATTTCCCCCAACAAAAGCATTGTGCCAAATTTCAGCAGCACATTCTCTGAATTGTTAGAATTTAACTCATGGGCTCCCTTGCTATTTCATGAAAATATATGATGTGGTTTTATAGCAGCTCCTAATGCTGAATTAAATTTCTCACTTATGATAGCTGTCCATATCTTCAGTCTCAAGAGAAATTTAATTTTTGTTACTCTCCAAGATCTTAAACATATAATTAATTCAATTTCCTTGTCAGGGTTTTTTCCTCTCTTTAATTAATGACGTATCTTGTGCGCCATAAGAAGGGAAGCTTCGTCTTGTGTCAAGCCATCGTCAGAATTATGACAGGCACTGGTGGCACACCAATAGAGCAACACAATGAGAAATAATCCAAACCTTATTGGATGAAATGACAAGATAACATAATTGACAAATTATTTCACTTTGCATGCATATAATTTAATTGTTTCTGGACGGTGGTTTGCTTTAGTTCCGTCTGGTCTAATGAGATATACACAAAAAGCGATTAGCATCACTTGCTGCGCAACTCCACTGAGCTTTTTATGAATTAATTTTACACAGCACCTCCTCTAACTGCTCACATTTAGATTAACTGAAACTGCCAATGCCAATCATTAATGCAAGACAGGGCCCATGGAGAAGTCCAAAATGTTCTCTTGACCTTGACTCCTGCCTGACTACATTCTGTATATATCTGTACCCACAACTTCACATTCTCTCTCATGACACAATCTCAAACACATTCTGTCGAGAAATAACCCTAAAAGTCAATCACGGCAATTAGACACAAGTAGCCCACTCTATGAATTTATCCACACATTGATGTATTCATTGACTCAGGCCTTCTCCTGGTAAGCACGGTAATTAAAAGGTTCTTAGTGGAGTATTCCGGGGTAATCTGGGGCCAGTTAAAAGTCGCCCAGCACTGTGGGGCTTAATTGGTACTGTGCCATTTATATGATTAACAACCAACCATGGTCTGCCACCTAAAAAGCACTCATTACTCTTGGCAATTCATTAGAATAGAGGGTACTCTGGACTCTAATGAAAAGAAAATGTGTTGATACAATAGCCTCGTTTATTTCCAGAGATCATATTTGCTATGATCCTATTCGCTGATTATCAATCAATTTCATTGCTATCTGGCCTTGGGGGCATGGAGGCAATGTACTGTTTTATGGTGATATGTGCTTATTTGTCATTCTGCTGATGGACAAAAGGAATCATTTGGGGCTACCATTAGGTACACAAAGCAATGTAGAAGAGCATTTTGACTGAAATTAAAGAGACATGGGGAAATAGAAAATGTTAATGGCTGTCTTATTGATCAGAGTGGTCTTATCTCTAAACATGCGCGCGCATATGTGTGTGTGTGTGGTAGAAAGTGCAAAAAGAAATGTACTAATGTGATTGCAATGAGTAAGCTTTCCTTACTGACCCAGTCTATTAGATGTGTATTTTCTTTTGTTCTCTCAAACCAAAAGTCATGGTGTGAAGGACATTAGTGATATAATTCCGGGGAGTAATAATTTAAAAACCACAGGACAAAATTAAACCCCCATCATTTTTTCTGTGGATATACTGCTGCAATAATGAAAATATTATATTTGGTGTAACATTCATGGTTATGGGGGTTGGCTGACTTTGTAATTAAGGCTTAATTAAGTAATTGAGATTGAGTAATGTGTCACAGTGGTGATGTGTGTGTGTGTGTGTGCGCGCGCGCGCATCCAGTACTAGTATCCAGTAGAGATTATCTCAAAATGTCATCATCTCAATCTGATGTGAGGTCAGAATCTGATGTTTATGTTCTGCTCACAAACACAGTCAAAAAACACACACACCACAGTTGACCACTCACGAGTATACGGTATAATAATAATTCTACAGTCTTTGTGGACCTGACCTTGCCCAGTGGTGGAGGGTGGGGGTTGAGTCGCTACTTATCAGCCCAACCATGTCTGCCTACTCGACCATCTTTGGTTGTTTCGCCATTCTGCTGCAATGCAAAGCTCTGCGAGGGGAAATCAACTTCAATCAGTCATGCTTTCCTGTTGCGTCGGGGAAGAGAGTCTACACCTCTCAGTTTTGATGAACAAGGGCTCGGCTGTGTGATTTTAGAGTAAAGAACCAAGTTCTTGGGCCTTGGATTGTGCCCAGCTGTCACCTTTCCATCAAAGGTGGATATGTACGCACACATGCGCTGCTTATCACAATTTGCATGTGTGTCAGCTGCATATAATTTTATATTCTATTTCCTCCAACTATAGGTGAGGCCTTGGTGTCTAAGAACTCCAATTACCAAGACCTTTCCTTATCTCTGTCTATTCTCAACCCACACGAACCATCAACAATCATCAGACCTTAATGAATTCACCCACATTATTTCCCAGGTTTAATGACCTGAGACACAGGCTCTCTCTATGAACGAGCCAGACCTAGGATAGTCCCACTTAAAAAAGCAATTACAAAGAGTGTACACATCCTCATTTCCCATATTACATCCTACTCTGTTTCTCTGTCTGAGCAAAGAGTTTAAATTAAAGTAAAAATCTACAATGGATGAGTTGTACTGACAGGACTGACAGGCTGCGCAGGAAATAACCAATCATACAGAGCAAGGCTGTGCCACTGCATATGAGGAAAAACAGACATGTTACAGTAACCACATAAAGGAAAGAGACTGTAGTACTGTTCAGTGTAGCTGCACAACACACAGCATATTCTAACTGAAGTTCTGCGCAAGATTTTTTAAATATTCATAATTTCTTCTGCTACAAAATTATTTTGTGGTCATGGTAAATGATCTGTCTGAGAGCAATGCGATGTTATCTTTAGAATTTAAAGGCTTCCTCTGGAGCTTTAAAGTTGTGTGTGAAAAAGACAGTAAAAAGACAGTTGTGATTACATTTACTGTCACTCACCAAAATACATCATGTGTATCCTTGAGGTCTGACAAATGAGTTGAATGCATTTCCTTCGTCACAAAACATTTGAAAAGCTCATTTTTTGAAATACTTTAAATTCTGCATTGTTCACATCAAAGTTTGCTAGCTCACAGTTTTCTTCCTCACCTTTGTTGGTGTGTTACCGCCACCAACTGTTAATCAGGGAAACAGCGTAAAACCATCAGCATGTATCATGTCACCCACATGCTCGCAGGATAAAAACAAAATGGGGACCTACTCATAAAACATTGCTCAAACCTCTACTAGTGGTCAAAAACTCCACAGGAGAAAATGTAATTTAAATTTCTTTAAAATTAACTAAAAGTAAGTGAACCTCTTGTTTCATCAGGGCATAAATGGAACATGTAATATCTTATCCTGCTCATATTCCAACCTCAGGTCATATGGGTTTTGAACTTTAAAATAATAATTTGTTATCAGCTGTTATAACACTTTCATTGGAATCTGCCCTGCATAATACAAGAGATCAACTCCACTGCTGCTATATCTATTTCTGTACATTAAGGAGAATATGATTTATTTTGTAGTGGTAAATATAACAATCCTTCCCCCATACACACACTAAGCAATCTTCTTTTAATAAAGTTTAAAAGGTGTTATTTTGGATGAACCTGTTCCTTTACAGAGATGTCAAATCATACAATCAATAGTCTGTCTTGGTGGATAAAGGGCTGATAAAAGAAAGCTGGAGGAAGCATTACTGATATTGTAGTGAGTATAATGGCAGAAGGACAAAGTGTTTGAATGAGACCAAAGGAGGTAATGATGGTGACGAAGGATAAAGAGAACACAGACAGAGCAATGAGGAAGGATAGTGATGGAAAGGGGGGCAGAAAGATATAAATTAGACTACAATGGGGGAAGAAACAGAGCAGTGAGGAGGTGAGGAATAACTGTAGAGACAGAAGGAGAGAATGAGAAGAAGAAGCAGCAGCAGGAGAGGGAAGGAAGATTAGCCACAGAGCTGGGAGAGAGAAAGAAAGAGAGAGAGAGGGAGGCAGAGAAGGAGGAGAGCTGCTCATAATGGATTGATTCTCACATTTCTTTGAGGGCCTGTTCTTCCTGTCTCCTTCCAGATGAATGGTAATTGCCCCGCCGGCTTTAATCATGTGTTGAATTGGCAAAAAAACTGGAGGAAAGAGCTTCTACGGCAATTGAGAATCGATCGCTCTGGAAGTCAACCTATTGCCACTCCGCTTTATCCCCCTTCACACCAGCACACACTCTCCTACACACACATGCACAGACCAACATGTGCACACCCATGTCAGAGCAAATGACAGAAGTACTAATTACAGTGATGGCTAGGTGGAAAAGAGGACAAAAAACGAGGGGAGGGGTGGGGCGAGGACAGGAGAAAAATGGAGGTGGCGTGAGAGTTGAACAGTGAGGCGCAGGCTCCCATCTTGGCCTCAGAGTGTCAGCAGACTGAGAGGAGGGTAATTGTTTCGTCAAGGGTGTGATTGCCATCACTTCCCTTATTCTCCACGAACAAAGCACCTTTTAACATTTGTCTCTCATTTAACTTCATGGTTGCAGTCTGACAAACCGATACATCCTAGCCTTTTATGCCGCTCATCAATACACATGAAGCTTGCAAGCGAGTCATCAACATACACGGTATTATATAGACCCAGTATATCAGACCTATAGCAGGTACTCCACAGAGCAGGAACACTCAAAATATCTGAAATTGCAGAGCTCCTGCACCAAGATGCAGCATTGAGCTTGAATTTTTCACCAATATGGAACAAATACCTACTTCTAAAATCATAAAGTATATCTGTAAGAACACCACAGAATACCAAGAACTTTACTGAGGGACAAATAGAAAAAATAATAATCATACCATCAATCCCAACAAATAAAACAATCATTTCCAAGAGTATTATTTCTGTTATCTTTAAATAAAATTTGTTAGAAATCAGGGGGCTTCAAATGGTTATATAAATGAATAATGTTGTTAATAAAATTATATCACACTGAGAAACAGAACTCCAAAAATCTGGAGGCTGTTTGACAGCCAGTGACTGAACCAGACGTGGCCAATTTTTCTGGGCCAACCAACTTGTCAACCATCCACACACTGGTTGGATTTTCCTGGTTGTTCAGCTTTAACAGGAAATGAACATACTTCTTGCAGTTGATTGTGTTTAATTTGTACTTACAATGAAAAGCTTTCACTCGTGCGGCAACACAAAGCAGGACAAAGTCAATAGGCTTTATTAGGATTTGATTTTTTACTCTCCCATACTTTGACCTTTAAAAAAGGTCACTTCCAGTGTGATGGAAGATTTTTCTCATTTCTGCCATACCCTAACATCATTATGGAATGTTTCCCAGTGCTTTGATTTTATTTGTTGGGATATTTGATATATTTGATTTCTTATTAAGGGCTTTAAAGCATAAGTAGGTCATAGTAAAGAAAATAACTACAATTTAAAGCTATATTTCTGCTAAGTTAAGCATTAATCATCATTGTATTCTACAGAGCTGACACAGTCACCTCACTTTGGTTTATCTTTTGAACTTCCAGGGCTGCAAATGATGTGAAACAGATTTTCTCATCACAACAGAAAAGAGTGTTACTGTACGTGCCTTTGATTTACTGCTTTGTTTTAGAAAAGAAAATTGAAATTCAGACACAAAGTGAAACCATGTGAACTGGAAACTTTCTTTGTTGTCTCAGTGCCCCTTGTTATGATATGGCGCTATATAAATAAGACTGAATTGAATTGAAGGGCTGAAATGATTAGTCAATTAATCAATTAGTCAACTGACAGATGACAAATTAATCAGCAACCATTTTCATGACCGAAAACAGAATAATCGTTTCAGTAATTTTTGTTCCAAAAATGCCAACCATTCACTTGTTCCAGCTGTTCAGATGATCTACTTCTGTTCTTTAACTGAATATTTTTTGGTTGTGTTGGTTGAACAAAACTAGCAATTTGAAGACATCACCCTGGGTTCTGGTTCTATATTTATATTATATAATTGTCTGACATTAATTGGCACAATAATTGGCAGATTATTTGATAACAATAATTGTTAGTTTAATCAAGGTGCTTGCATGTAGCAGAATCTACAAAGCTATGGAACTGTAAGAAATGTGCAATTCTACAGTAATTTTCAAACAATTATTTAATCACAAAACATTGTGTAGTTAAATAATGATGCTATGTGTCTTCCATTTACAAAAGGTTGGCATTGTCATCCCTTATCTTAGAAAAGACTCATCTTCTATCTGATGAGGATACTGAAGTCCTCTATTATTCCTCCCCCTTTTATGAACGTGTCCCTGTTAGCATTAATTACTCCTTGCAATCAGGGGGCCCTCCAGGGTCATGACCCTTATTAGAGTGGTTGAGTGGTTAGATAGAGGGATTGAAGGGGGGATGGCTAAACAGAGGGCTGGGGGTTGGTGTTGGTTGATGTGGCAGGTCAGTTCATCCATTTACACTACATTAGTCTCTGTTGTTGATTTTGGGATGTCAGCACTTCTGCCAGACTATCACCATGTGATTACCTGGTCTGAAGAAAGGATCTAAGGGGGAAAGGGGTCTGCTGGACTTGTGAGAGAGCATCCTCTGAAGTATTTCACCAAATAGAGACTGATGGACAAGGTGTGACACTGAGACCCAACCACTTAACAGGCACTAATGGCTGTACGGGATTACCTGTCGAAGCCAGCCCATCGCCATCCAAATCACCATCTCAAATTGATAGCGCCGGCAGTGCCACAGAAAAACAGCTCAGATCAGCCCGCTATCAACCTCCAATCTGATGGCCTCCATCCTCCATTAGAAACGCTATTTTCCCACCGGTGGGTTTCAAATTGAGTTTGGGCATGCTTAATATTCCACTGCTTTGATACCTGTGGGCTGCATGTGGGTGGTGTGTGACATTATTCATTATTTAGGTATAGAATATTAGATTGTGTCACTCGTTCCAACTTCATAATGCCACACTGCGAGTCAGCAGGTCCTAAATCTAGAGACAGAGCACCAGTAATTTATCACATCTCGGAGACAAAACAAGAGTGAGACGACGGAGATCTTCACAAAGTTGGAAAGATTGAAGCAGTTCAAAATTGTAAGATGGGATGTTTTTTCTATATATGTGCATCGACTCCATTGCCTCGAGATATTCTCAGCTTGGAGTGCCGTTACGCAATTTAACCACTGTGAAATCAACTTTCAAGCACACGGAGCCTCAAGCCATTATTAGAGGTACCCTCTACTAAAGGTATCACACCTATGTGCTGTATTATTGTGAATCAATACACATACATCACAGCATTTCCTGTGAAGTTATCTCTCATGTGAAATATTTTATGTTTTTAGAGGCATGGAAAAAAAATAAAAAGGAGGATGGTGACTACTCAGGGACAACAACTGTGTCATTAACCTTTCATACAGTTCCCTCTCCACAACAGGGCTTCAAAAGTCCTGGAGTTTTCCCCCATTTAATAACTTTGCTAACATCTATAGAAGTCTGATTTGGAGTCAAGGCTCAACAGCTCAGAGGAAGAAAATCCACAGGTGCTCAACAGCATGTCATAACAGCCACTTAGGAAAGAGGTAATTGAACATAAAAAGGTAGTTCAGCGCTCATTCATTCAGCGATAAGGAGTTTTGAGAAGTGCTACGCTACTAAATTGTTGACTCTCTTCGATTCAATCAAGCTCAGTGTTCAATCATTACACCTTATGCAAACACTGAATGTTATATTAGGTATGAAGTTGGAACAGGGCCAGGGACACAGCTCGCAAAATGATGATGATTAACCAGGCAGCAACAGGTGTTATGTGTGGCCCAGTCTAAAGACAATACATAAACAATAAAACAATTACTAATAAGAAGACAGCAAAAAAGACAAAGAAACAAGTCAATGAATTGTTTTTGAACAGAGCTGCTTACTGTATTTGGTCACATTTAGTCTATAATCATATTTTGTATCCTTTAATTGTATTCAGTATGTATCTCTTTAGCCTTGTCCTCCATTGGTCTTTCTATCTATCCATCCATCCACTGATTCATGCATCCATTCATCCCATTATCACAATCTTTATCTGAATTAATTATTAATTAAGATATTATAAGAAATTGCATTACAGAAATGCCAAAGCAGTCACCATTAAATTGTTTGTCCAAGACATTTAATTTTCAGCTATAAAATGTCTTGCTCAGTGTGCATCTTGGTCACAATCTGAAAACCCCAAAAATCGAAGAGATCAAAATTAAGATTGGTTTTTTTTTGTTTTTTTAAATTATTAGTTTTTTTAAACTCCCAAATATTGATATTGGCCTAAAAAAAAAAAAATCCAGTATCGGTTGGGCTATAACATGAGCATCTATACTATTATTTTATTTGTATTATAATAATATTTCCTAGTGACACTTTGTTGTGACTTGCTTTTAAACACTGCTGCATGAAAAAGTTTGTAATTATTGGTTTCTTTTACCAGTAGAGTTTATCGGCATCACATAACTAAACCTGATCTATGTGCTGTTATGTGTTTTAAACATAAATCATGACGTAAAAGACCATAAATCAAAAATACTAGCACTATGTAGTATGTAAAATGTCCCTGAAATTAAGATTTCTCACAATTCTCGCCACCTTTCTACCTGCTAACCCCCAACTTTCTTCATCTTTCAGGGACATGGTCATACTTTTTGCTTCTTTGTTTTTTTGTCTTATTTAAAATTAAGAGTGAATAGTACATTTTTTTATATTACTTTCTGTCAAGGCAGTACGAAAGCTGGGAGGAAAACAGGGCATTATAAACACAAAAGAGAAAGTTTTAGTCCCCAGGGCAAGATGTGCAAGAGGTCACCACACTAAATAAAAAAATTTTTTTTTAAATGAAATCACAAAAAAACTCCCGGGAAGTGCTCTTCTTTTTTCTCCTTTTGAAACAAAGGAGTCAGGAGACTACATTTTTATCACTATTAAGTTTGCATTATAAAGTCTGAGGTTGCAGTGTCACTATCCCACAGACTAAATCACACATTTGGGCTTAAGTAGCCCAATTTACACCAGCAGAAAACAAAGGTGTTTCTGTGTGTGCACATACATGAACATGTGTGAAACATAATGCTACGCTCAGCACAACAACACGGTGGTCGCTTGCATTATGATAGCTGCCAGGGTGAGAACTTTAATTACACTCCACCAGTCCGCACAGTTTGCAGCGTGGAGCCTAATAAACTGGAGTGTCAATCTCAAACTCATTTAGGGGCGAGATGACGCATCTCTGGTTACATTAATCAATTATACTGAGGTTGAATGGGAACACGACACTGTGATGGATTCTCCCCATCAGCTGATAAAGTTAGAAGAGTTTAATATGGAATAAATCTGATCACAGGGTGAAAATGATTAACACTTTCCTCAACTTCTATCGAGGTGCACTTGAGCAAGGCACTTAAATCCAAAGCACTCTACTAGAAGTGTTCAGTGAGATTATTCAGCTTCTGCTTCAAACAAACAATACTTCATTTGGTTTTGAAGTTATACAAACAATGTCAAAACACACTGTAAAAGGTGCAAATATCCATAACAAGCAGGGTTGAAAATCAAGACCAAAAAGTAGATGGATATGCAGTTTCACACATAAAAACAAATGTTTACAGCTAATGTAATTTATACTTCAAGATCATTTTCACTATGAACTAACATTTACAAGAAAAAAGAAATCTGGATGATATTACATTTCTTTCAAAACTTGTTTACCGTTTCAGGAAGGAGACAGGGTTGTCTGACAAAAACAAAACTTACAAGTGAAATACAGAACAGTTTCCACAACAGCAGGGACTGAATTCTCTATCCAGAGAGAGCTGGACTCATCAAAAAGAGAGTCAGTAGGTTACAGTAAATGTCTCATCCCTGACCGAGTGATATCAATTTTCATTTTGATTCTCACCGCATGAGCAGAACAACAAGCCAGTGAATCCCAAACAGCTCGAGTACTGCTGTTGAGCTGACCTTGACCTCTGACCTCTGACCTCAATGTGAACAAACACAAAGAGAATTTCAAACAGTAATTTCCATATATGGATTTCTATAAAATGATTTTTTTATTTCACTTGTAAGTTCAGTACCTGTGAGTGTTTCATTTACTTTAGTTCACGCACTTGTGTTATTTTACAAAGTTAAGACAGCACTTGAGTTTAATGCTCTAAGAGTGCTTAATATCTTGGAGGTGGCATCAATCACACACTGAGTCACCACTCAATGTTTTGAAGAACAAAAAGCAGAGGAGAGGCAGCTCATTTACAGAGACAGTGAGAGAGGGAGAAGACTTACTTGAGTCAAGTATTTGTCTTGACAGCAGCGTATTTTTGAAAGCTGGATAAATTTGCCAATGAAGTAAGCATCTAAGGGAGCATACTAAATGAAAAAATAATAACAGATGAAAAACCCCATCCCCAATTCCAACTAAAAATGGCCAGCAACCTCCTTGAGGTGTTATTGTGCAGATAGAAATAATAGAACCTGTAGGCTATCAACAGCCCAGTCTTCATGGGTTTGTGCATAATGGGCTTGTTGCCTGAATGCAGAGGAGAGCCCGGTGAATTTTGATCACTTTCTCTATTATCTTACTTGTCATTGTCAATCATCGGTCTCCCTTTTCTCTTCATTTTTCTCCCCATTATCTTTTTCTTCCACTACATAATCCATTATTCATTCTTTCTGAGATTTACATCGTACTTTTCTTTGTGTTCCCACTTTTTTCAAAGGCTCTTTCACTTGAGATGGGTGACAAATTGATGAACATTTCCAATTAAATGTTCTCTTTTATTTATTTATTTATTTTTTTTACTGCAGACTTGAGACTTCATGCTGGCATGCTGTTCATGAATATGTCCCTTGTAGTCTTGTATTTTCTAGCAAACGCTGGCAGTCACAATGCCACATCTGTCATAGTGAGGCGGTACAACTTAACAGACTGTAGGTGTGGGAGTGCTACTGCCCACACACACTCCGCATGGTTTAGGGTTCAAGTCGGTGCCAGTTAAACATCAGCTGCTTGAGCCCTCACAGTGGCCTTAGCAGCCCGCTGTAAACCAGGCCAGATGGCTTCAACCACCAGGGAACACATGGCACCTCATGACAAACGTCAGCATCCTCTGTAAATTATGGAGGCATGTAAAATATGGAAAGCTCTCTCTTAAAATTAACACTTCAGTCTTCTTAATGAGATCAGGTATCTTTGGAGGCTGTGGCAGTCGCCTCTGCCGGCATCCCGAGGTGGCATTCTCCGAGCCGTATTTTAGCCATCTCTGTTGCATTTTGAAACTTTATCAGTGGCACGCAGGCCTCGTCTGTGCTGCTGCGAGGGCACAGTGTGATGCTATCAGAAGGCGCGTTAACTGCTGCGTTAAGCTTTAATGAAGAATAGATTGGGACATTAGGATGCAAAGCACATACCATCCCCACGCTGAGGGGAAGGACCGTAATAGGCCTGATAAGAGCTTTTTCTGCTGATCTCACACAAACATGGATGGTCTCCAGGGGGCTGTTTTGGCCCAGCTCAATGTTTACAATGCCATTCATCACTGAGACAAGTTTTGTTTGCTGACTGGGTGTCACAAACAGTTACATGCACATAAGCAGGTGTCAACGCACATGCAACCATGCGCGCACACATGTACCCACACAATCATACCCTCTTCTGCAAGGAAGTGATGCGTCTTGACCTTAAAACCTCCAACCACTCACCTACCCACCCTTGAGATAAGCAGGCTCAGGTTTAAGCCCTCTCTTTGTCCCCTAATTAACTCTCAGAAGTCCCCTTGACCTGGATTTTACACTTGAAACCCTTTCACCATTATACCCCGCTCAGACAAAGAATTACAACAGCAGCCCATATGGCAAATCTCAGCTAGTTCTATTGGAAATATTTTTTGCACCTTCACTAAACAAGCATTCATTTAAAATCAGAGAGCATTAGATACAAGACCTCTTAAATGACTAAAATAATTAAAAAGGCATATATCACTAATTGGACAATCAATAGGTCTTTCCTCTTCAGTTCTGGCATCACTTTTGGTTGTTTCATCTACTGGGCTTTTCACTTATGAACAACGCCATCAATATTACTTCAAAGCACTACAAACATATTCCCAAAACCATTTATTTTCCATCATTTTCCTCCGTGGCAATGAAGGCCAAACAAAATCAAACCCATCACGAAGTTATTTCCTCTCATCTAGGCCCATCATCATTCCAGCCTCCTGTGTTTTCTGCTATCAAACGTCAAAAGGTCACTCTGCACCTTTACAGAGCTGCTCCAATTTGAGGGACTCACTTCAGTCCATAAACATACACATATTCTACCAGTGAACGATGACATACATCAAAAGCGGTCCATCACTCACTAATGATCTAATGACAGAGCATTAGTTGGAAGGTATGCCAGCTTATAGGGAGAGATAAAATAGAGACAGAGAGGGAGAGATAGAGATAGAGACCAAGCGAGTGTGTGTGAAGAGGACATGATATACGAGATGGTGTAGACTGTTGCACCTTTCATCATCTCCTCTATAAAGTCTAGCCAGTCATGACATGAGGATGTTAAAATCCCACAGCAAACAACCATCAAACTGTACCGCTATCTCCCAGACAGCTAACATTTCTGTACGGATGACTGCAACTCTGATTGGTCCACAATTCAAACAAGATTCGCAAATTCAAATATTACAGGAATGAAGATAATGCACGAGGCTGTGAAAGAGAAAAAAAAGGATGTTAGGACGAATGGCTGTCCAAATCCGGTTAAGATTGTAATGCAAATATATTAAGATCTCAGTTTTTATATAATGCAGATTTGAGCTACCTGTGATGCAAAGGAAAAGGATTCCTAACTCACACTAACTGCTCAGGCTGCAGCAGAATATTAGATACTGCCCTTTAAAAGAGATTGATTTTGTTTGAGGACAAACTAATCCATATTCTTTGTCTTTTCATCTTTTAAGTATTCATTACTTTCCTTGCTTCATGAATGAGGTGGTGTCAACACTGAAAGCACATATTGTCAAATAACAAAAAAAGTTCTTCAATGTTTCATTTAAACCATTCTGTTAATGCTCTGGTATCCCAAACTTCATTAATAGCCCAAAGGAATGAATGTGACATTTACATGCCAATGTGATTCCTCTTTACTGTTTTGTACTGAGAACTTGTAAGAAAAGGTCAGTATCTCTGGATGTTGAGCTCGTGCATGTGTGCACGTGTGCAGTGGGTAAGTGGGATTTATGGAGACAGTAAACCCACGGATGCTTGTCGATGCCTCTGCTGCAACTCCTCACACACACACACACACACACACACACACACACACACACACACACACACACACAACAACTCTACCTCCCCTAGTTTACTGCAATGCGCCAGCAGTGGTTAGCACATAAGCACTAGGAGACAAAAGAAAGACAGAAGAGGAATATAGTCAGAGCTACAGAGAGAGAGAATACAAATAATAGAGCGAGATACTCGCTGGTATAGTTGCTATGGACTTTCTCCATCCTCTTCATTGATTCTTCAGATACATTTTTTAATACACCCTCATCAATAGCACTGGTAGTCTGACAAATGCATTTTTCAAACATTTGGCAGTCAATAGTCATTTAGTCTGTATCTTTGTCCCTTGAGTAAAGGGTCTCGATCAATTGAGGTGATGAAAATTCAAATAAATCAGAAACAGGAGTGAAGCGGAGCACTCCTCTGTATCCAGTGGAACACAGTACAAGCGGCTATATGAAAAACCAATATGTACTGCTATCTCTTTCAATGGGAGATCAGTTATAGCTGTGTGTGGGGAGGAGGAGCTACAGCTAGAGGGATTAGGGATTGTTAAAACATCGGAGAGTCAATAGACTATTACAGACGCATATTATTCTCTTGCGTTAAGAGCATGACGCTGCTGGATCCAGATAAGGTGTCCACATGTGGTGTAGTGATGGAGAGGTAACAGCCTACAGGGAAGCTCCTCAGCATCTGTTCTGTTCAGCCACTGGAAGGTTTAAACCTATTAAATGTACTGAAACATAGCATGCATGCAGTGTGCAGACATGTGTCAACAAAAAATATTCACAACATCCGAACACCAACATCCACAGCACCATTGTTAATAATTATATTTTCCTTTCAATTAATCATTTACAGAGCCAAAAAACATTGTGCATTAAAAAAAACAAGCGGCTTTGTTGGTTGGAATCATTTTATCTTTCATCCTGACGATTGCAACATAAACAGCAGAAATACAGCATTCACTGTTACTGTACAAATGATTGATTTTCTGTCAAATCTACTAATCAATTAATTGACTGTCATTTCAGCAACAGAGAAACGTTACTAATATTTGACTTCAAGCCCACATCTATCAGATTTGTACAAAAACATGTGGCCCAATCTACGTCTTATGCATAAAAGCCTTAATTGGATCTGGGGCACACAACACCTTCAGTGTGTCTGTGTGTGAAAGTTGTTCTGCTTTCCTCATTGCAGATCCCATTCTGCCATACTGCTACCATTTAAACTCTAAAACTGCAGGACAATTAGAACCCATGGAGACCTAATTACAGCCAGGACCAAGGCTCCAGCTTCTTCTAATGGAGCTGCAGAGCGCGTCCCCAGGGCAAAATCTTCTTGCCAGTTAATTATGCCATTATTCTATTATTCCAGACTGACAGAGGGGGTTGAAGCTCTGCTTGACCTCCAGGACCCAGAGTGCGAAGAGAAGAGATCCCCTGTAGAACCACGCGGCCATGACTCCTCGACTCCCTGACTACTCCCTCTCCACTTCTTCCCCAACCTCTCACCAATAAACAGTGAAGATGATGAATGATGAGATGTTGGCCCTGGTCCAAATTAAGCGGGTACACCATCCACACCGGTAATCTCTCCTCCTTGCTCCTACCTAATAAATTTGGTTACTTGCAGATGACAGCAGTGGGTTTTGCAGACGCCGATTGTGAATATGAATGAAGATGGAGCTGAGGAGGTTGTGGAGGGGGTTTATAGTCTCTTCCAAGCCAACCAAGAGAAGTGCTGGCCGTGCAGTATAGGACTGCCCTGAAGTTTCACTTGCTTTGTGATTATACACAGATGTAAACCATTCAGAAGTCCAGACAGATTCACTGCCTTCCTAACAGATGTATTCCAAGCTGCTCACTGACAATATTAGACTAAAATGTCATGTTTTTTTACAACATCCCCATGACCTTAGATCATCCATCATAAATCACTGTACCAAAGACACCACAGGCCATTTATGATGAATCACACTTCCCCTCCTTTCTTCCTGCTCCCTGAGAGAGTGATGTCACTCAAAGACTATAATGGACCTCTAATGAACTCCAAATCCCATGCCAGTACATTCACACTGCATTATTGCTTCCTGACCCTTGACCTCCCGGTGGAGTAGAGCGAAGAGCACTCCTGTCTGCAGAGCTCATTCAAACATTATATATGCATTCACACAGATGCATAGCATAGCCCTATAAGAGGGGGTATTATATACATAATGGAGTGTGTGCAAGTGTGTGTGAATGACCAATACTCCCAACCCTGCCTCTAACCACTGGACTCGCTTTCAGAGTTTACTTATTGGCCTCTATACTGTTATGAGGATCTACAGTCATAGCTAAGTGTACTGTTCTTTATATGTAGCCAGAGTTTAAAGGAAAGTGGTAATACATGTGCCCCAGGACTCAGAGCAGCAGGGAAAAAAGCAAAGGAAATGTCAAAAAAGAGAGGAAAACGTCAGGGAGTGGGCACTCACTCTTTTTCTCATACTCTCGCTGTACCTCTCTCTCTCACTCATATAAAGACTAGAGTAAAAAAACAAAAACCTCCAGAGAGGAATCCAACTCTCACTCTTAAATTTTGGCAAACTGCTTTGACAAATTTCCTCATCAAACCCCGAGAAATACTCCATCAAATGCGAACCTGTCTCCACATTACTCTCTTGTAACAAATGATGTGCCCTATGTTGTTCCGTGGCCAGAGAGAAATGGGAGAGGAGGGGGAGGAATGGGAGGCAGAGTTCAACTAATTGCCTGATGATGGAATTTTAGTGTCTCCTTCATTATAAAGCAGCTTCTAAGTGTTATTGATCTTAGGAGGGGTGTCTCAGAGTCATGTGGTATTAGAAAGCCCAACTGCTCTAAGGCCATGCATTATTCAACAGGCATTCTGACACGATGCCTCGCAAGGGCCTGCCAATTCCTCTCAGGTGGCCTGGGAGTAGCCACAACTCTCTATCCACCCCACCCTACCTCATCGCACACACATGCAGGGGCATATGCATGTGAAACCATTAACATATAAGCTGCACACACACACACACACACACACACACACACACTGAAAACACCAAGTCTCGACTCTTCCCCTCTGACTGGAGGTTGTAGATTGTTGTTTTGCTCCCTGATCGACCTCACACTCCACTGAGGGGTTAATCTATAATGAACTGACTGATGCCGCTGTCTCCTTCTATTCCCAACAAGTCATTTATGGACATCAACCCTTCCCAGCAAACACGCTGCACACAGTATCTGAGAACAGAGGCCGTGCAGGAGCCGATGAGGAGGCAGGTGAGATAGAAAAGGAGATGGAGAAACAAAAAGAGAAAGACAGAAAGAAAGCTTGGCCTCAACTTAAAGATTTACATTCAAGTTAGTAAGGTTTTCATCTTTGAACCAAAGCAAGGATGGGCAACCAGCCAGGGTGTGGTTTGTTAGTCTGTTATGATGCCATTTAAAATCTTTCTCCAGTCTTTCAACAGGATGAAAATATTATAATTACATGGGCATGACAGAAATTGTGGGTTAGTAGCCCTCAACTGATAAAATTACCTGTCTTGTTAACACCTCATTTGGCACCATTTTATACACCTTTGTATAAAATATAGTTCCCCACTATCTATCTATCTATATATATAT
>LKNJ01005982.1:32319-48850 GCA_002120245.1 Maccullochella peelii | reverse complement strand
CTTGTCAGGTTACTCTAAACTGGTGACAGGGCCCCCTACATCAGAATATGGCTAGCACCGGACCACAGCTCACCATTCATGTGGCTGAACTTTAGTTGAAGCCTACTGATAATTTACTTTTTAGCTTTTTTTCATAGTATACTCTTCACTGTTGGAGGACTGATGAATAGTTCATACAGATGGAGAGCTGCAGGCAACATAGCTCATTGATGAACTGCAGTTGCTTACAAGACTCAAGAAGACTTGTAATGAGTGGATGCTGAAATGGACTGATGTGGCTCAACAGCACTGCAGGACAGTGGTTGAAAGAGATGCATTGTGTATTAACGAGCATTAACTGTTAGCTACTGGTATAATTTCCCAGAGCTCCCATTGGGTTCTTGTACATGCTATATTCCAGTGTGGTAGTTAACACAGTAATCAAATGTATGCTGTTTTCTTCTCATGAAATTATGTTTACTAGTCTTTAAAAATAAGTTATTTTGTCACTAAAATATGTAAGCTATCTGTTTAAGTATGTGTGCACTATGCAAACATGTATATGTAGTCCTTTATGGACTTCCTCTTGTTAATTCCTGTGGAATATTAATAGCATCATGATGCTGTACAAATTACGCTTCTGTGGAATGCATGTGATATCTGACTTGTGTTTTGTACATCCTGTGAGATGAGGCCTGCCGTGCTTTTTACAAAAAAAAACAGCTGTGTTACTTCTGTTTTCTTTAGTATTGAGCATAGAAATTGCGCAAAGTTTGATTGTCATTATGCAATAAATGCAATAAAATGAAAACCCCATACTGTCTGTGATATTTCACACCTACTTCTAGTAGTTAGTAATCTAAACAGATTATTCATTTTGGACTTGCCACTTCACAACTAAGAGAGATTCCTGTGAACTGAAAACATTCACTATGTCTGTTGATTACCTCTACTTTCTTTTTCTAACTCAATTTCCTGACCATAAGACTTCTGTATTGGCAACACTGACATACAATATGTATATTACATTATCTCTAAGGATCAAGAGGTTTTTGATTGAATCTGCTCATAATTTCCAGCTGTAAAACTGTGCAAAGATTTGGTATTTGATATAGAAATGACAGTCTTGATCAGTGATGAGTTTTAATGGAACAGTTCATTAGTCAAGGAACATGGTTCCATGGTAGAGTAAGAGTGGGCGGAGGATACGTGAGTTCCTCTCTCTCTCGCTCTCTCTCTTTGCTGTTCAAGTAAATGAAGAAATCAGACCCAGCCTACTAGAAAGTGCAGCCTCTGCTCTTAATGCACCCATGTGGACTATGTAAGTCTCATGATGTGAGACAAGTTTATTTTAGAACAGAACTAAGAGTCTACAGCCATTATATGCTAAATGCTAATGTCAGCATGCTAACATGCTCATAATAACATCTTTAAACAGGCTCATTTTTAGCAGGTATAATGTTTACCATGTGTACCATCTTAGCTTAGCGTGTCAGCATGCTAAAATCTGCCAATTAGCGCTAAACACAAAGACAGGCTGATGGAATTGTCATTAGTTTTGCAGGTTTTTGTCATAAGCTAAATAATACAAAACATATTAACAGCTCCTAAAATGTGATGAATTATTCAGTGAAATAAATCTCCCTCTTGTCATGTATTTTAGCCTGGAATTTGTTCTTAAAGTTTTGTTTTCTCATGAAAAGTGAAAAAAGTGTGTAGTAATAGTTCAACATGATTTCATTGCAAATCAACATGTTTCAACTTTTCCATCATTCTAGTGCAACAACCTGCCATATTCTTTCGTGTTTCAAGATATCGACACTCTTTTTCACAACATTTTTTAAACAAATTGATTTACATTAAAAACAGGTTTATGTATTCTTACTGTACAAAGGTTTTTAGGACAGAAATGTCTTTATAAGACTGAGGTTTTTGAAAATTAAATTGCCCTAATTTAGTTACACTACAACAAAGACACACATCAGTGTAAAAAATCATGTAATATTTATAACATTGGGAAAGCAGAATGCACAATAAGTACTTTTACTTGTGTTACTTTAAGTATATGTTTCTGTAACTAATTTTACTTGAGTAAGATTTTCAATACAGGACTTTTTCTTCTAATGGAGTATTTTTATATTGTATTACTATTTTCACAAAATCTAAAATACTTCTCCCACCACTGTCCTTAGCAGAGATTTCACATCACATACATTTCAAATTACCCCACATGAAGCAAAACTGCACAACTGATCATGTTCCTACTGCACGTTTTACAGTGTGTCAACAGGAAAGAGCAATCAAATGGTGAAAATCCCCCAAAGTAACATTTCATTGGAAGATGCTTAATGTGGGCTTTCCTGGATTCCCCAGCTAGCAGTTAGATCACATAGATGAATCAAGTCTTAGCAAAGCCCTCTACTACATTACTTTTGATTGTTCGTATTTAGTCATTGGCAGTATCTACTACTGGTTTTGCATCAGGGAAACCCAAGTGGGTGAAATGTGTGAGGTGTTTGTCTCCTATCTGTAGCTCAGGCCTATTCTTCCCTTTTCTAAAAGCGTCACATGTGAGTGGGTGTAAAGCTCAGCTGCAGGGGATTGCTTCAGAGTTTGATCTGAAAGCGGCAGTGTTTACAGTGACATTGAATGGTTTCCCTGTCAACGTGGAAGACAAATACTACCATCTGCTGGTAATAGTAGATACAACTGTCTCATGAGTACTTCTTGCTGTTAGTGAATGAACTCAACGTGTATCCACTGTGTTGCTGCTGAACAGATAAAAATAGGCACATCATAAGAAGAGGCTATGTGTCCAATTACAGGACTCTAGGAGAATCTACATTTTTGGCTCTCCTATTTTTACTGTACAAAAAAAGGACTGACTGCTTTAACTGTTGTCCAATAAATACCAAATACAAAGATATGTCTTTCTGTAAGTTTATTTCATACATTTGCAAATGGACTCCAAGCATACAGAGATCAGTCTCTGTAGACAGACATAATTCAGGTGTTTGTGTGTCAACCTGGACTTGTCAATATTTAAATATGTTAGTTGTACTTGTAGAAATTTTGAACCCCTGTATGTGGATTTGCTGGAACACTCAAGCTGAATTTTAGTGTTTGTGCCACATTTTCTCAAAACTGGGCATACTTTTTCTAGCAACGTACCTTTTGTGCTGCATACATCTCTGCAAGGGGTGGGAATCAAACCCAAGTCAATTGCTTGGAAGGCAGCTATGCTCACCACTACACCAATTGCGATGGACAAACAGAAGAAAGTCGACTGCCAACTCAGCAGTTTACGTCACTGTGAGAATTTGACTGGGAGAGAGGGAGGAGTGTGAAAAAAGGAGGAGCAGAGGAGAAGAAGAGGGAGGTGCTCAGCACAGCAGCTGTTCTACAGTCTTGTGTGTAATTGTGTATTAGGATGGAAATTAATATGCTGGCAACTAACAGTACCAGTACTACTGGCATAAGAGACTATGCTGCAAAAAGATGAATTCATAAACAACTTCACAGAGTGAAAGCTAAACACGTCGGCATCATACAAGATAAGTTCACATCATACAGTATACACGCTCCATAGTTGGTGTTGCTTGCATGCAGTTCCATGTGTAATTCTTTATTACTGTAATACTGTAATAAAGCAAAAGTGGCTGATACCATTAGGATATGGAGGACGAAAAATGACTTCAGTATCAATAAATAAAAAATAAAAAATGCATAAACAAATGTATAAATAATACAGAAATAATTTAATAAACGAATACATTTAAATAAATAAATGGTGAAATAAAAACAGAATCAAATAAATCAATTATGAAATAAATATATAAATGCATGAATAAATAAATATATACATGGTTCGTACAAGGTCTTGAAAGTTTGGAAAATGATTAATTTTTACTGGTATGTTTTCATCTGCTTGAATTCAATTATACTCCTTGAAAAACGCTTAATTTTCAACATGATCTGGTGTTTCATCACCTAAACAATCACTCATGTAAACCAAAAATCTTTTAATATTTGAAATGAAACGATCCCATCGTCATATTTGCAACTCCATCTTAAAATAATCCTGTAAAAAGCAACACTAACTCATAATTATCCAAGTTCTATCAGAAAATAAGGATATACAATGTCCCCCTACCCATGCAAAATGATTGACAAACACATACCATTTAAGGAAAATATCAGAATGTAAACCTTCAAACCAAGCAGAGACAATTCTTCTGCTTTTGATTTTTTATTTGAGGCACTGGTTTTGCAGAGTTTGATCATGTCAGATATCATTGTAGTAATCTTGCTCTCTCTAAGTGGCTCTGCTCCAAATGTTCTCTGCCAACTCGTCCCCAGCATCTTTAAATCAAGTGTGTGTAGTGGGTACCAGAGGTCCTCTGCAGCTGCTTGTACTCAGCTGAAACGAACAAACATTACAGAGGTTAATTGGACAAATACACACAGAGATGAAGTCTGAAGTCTGACATTTAATGTGACTGTACCATTCTGAATATTAACAGCAGACAATTACATGCTAATGTAAACATGCAGTATCAATAGAGCCTCTTTGACTACTCGTGGTTAGGCTTTGTAGTTGTAGACATCACCAGCAAAGGAATGAAACCTAACTAGCATACTTTTATGTCTCACCATGCACTTCCATGTTGCTATGACTTTGCCTCCCTCACCTCTCTGAACGTGTCATCACATCCTGACCCTGCCCCCATCTGACAGGCACCCTGACCAGAGTCATAAGTACAGCGACATGGACACGTTTCACATCAGTGGGCGGTCACACATGACACGTCACTTCATGTCACGACAGATCAAAGTCATTCAAATCAAATCCGATCAGATAAAATCTGATTGGATCAGATAAAAAAAATCACATCAAATGAATTCCAATAAAATCAGCATATCAAATCAATTCAAATCAAGTCAGATCAGATAAAATCACGTCACATATAAATTCCAAAACATTCAGAATAAAATGAAAGTGAAATTAATTGTTAACAGAGCGCTTCTTAGGAGTTCATGACTGAAGCAGCTGCCAACATCTGTATCATCATAGAAGTGGAGACAGAGCAAGCAGATATCAAAGTCTATGAACATCAACTTTCTTCTCAAATCAGCTGAATTTAATCATATACCTTTATTTATATTTGTAGGTTTTGAAATGTTATGTTATTTTTAGGATCATTTAGTAATCCAGCTGATTGTCCCGCTAGAGCCTGCATGCTTTATCACAGTTTACATGAATATTACATCTAATATTGATACAGATACAGAAGACGGTGCTGTTCTCCAGGTAATTGACACTGTCTCTGGGCTTTGTGGTCTACTCTCCCAGATTCACCACCACCACTGTCTTGATGATCCTGTCGTTCTCTTTAGCCCCCCTCCCTTTAATACCCGACCAGGTGCACAAAGAAATGGAAGCCCATTTCTGCCACGTAAAAAAAAGAAAAACAAAAAAACTGAAAGAGAAATCCACCACCTAATTTCAGTTTTATTATAGCTTTCCCCCCTCATAATTATGAGATAGTTATGATTATTTTAACCACCTATCATTAATGAACCATTACGATCAACTTGTCAAACATCATCAGTTGATATATCAAATTGTTGCCCATATTGCAATAATTTTTCGAGGGATTTTGCCTTCAGTCTGGTCTTCAGCCAGTGAAACACATTCTCAGTTGACTGTCAGGTGACACTGTTTGACAATAAATAACTCCTGTGTTGCCTTAGCTGCATATTTAGTACCATTGTCCTGCTGCATTGTCATATGGACTATATTTTAAAAAGTGCTACAAGTCCAACATTGTTCACCCAGCATTTTTGAAAACACCAAAAGGTCTTTTTTCAATTTATTTTTGTAAATTTAAATTTAGATTTATTCTTGTTGTTCTTGTTGTTATCTCTTCATATTCTCGACCATGACACACATATTTCTGATATGTTGGTCACTTTGTTGTTTTATACANAAGAAGCTTAGATTTCTCAGTTTCTCTAGTGTGTGTTTATAGAGAACTGTGCAAAAGGGTTCCAGCTGGTGAAACCAGTTTGACGTTGTCAGCAGGATTTGAACCTGCGCGGGGAGACCCCAATGGATTTCTAGTCCATCGCCTTAACCACTCAGCCACAACAACCACCCTGAAAAGCAGCTGTTGTTGGGGTGAGAAATGCAAAGATTGACCACCTTTTCTTCAACCTTTATATGCCAGAAACAACTTCACAGAAGTGCATTACAGAAGCAGCAAATCCTCAAGACTGACCAGCAAATCTTTAGCAGTTTGCACCTGGTGTCTGTCAACTAATAGCAGTCAATTTTGACAAACCTTGAATATATTAGCAGAAGATTTGAACCTCTGATAAACACACTGTACAAAACTCATGGATCAAAGCAACTTTATCCCAACACTGGCGTGCGTTTGTGGGCCACACCCGAGCCCGATCACTGCTGAACTTAGCAATTTTCGCCATTTCTGACGTGTGTGCCAACATACATCAAAGGACACATTTTCAAAGAAACACTGCTTTACTGATCTGATTTATTCACAGGGCATCTGAGTTAACTACCTAAAACATGGTCTAATTTTCTGCTCCCAGAATTGAAAAGTAGAGGGTCCCAGGGACACATTCAGCTTTGAAGGTACTCCTGGAATTAATTCAATTCAATTTTATTTATATAGCACCATACCGTAACAACGTTATCTCAGGGCACTTTGTCATACAGAGCAGGTCTAGACCAACTCCTTTTGTGTTAATAGAAGCCAGGATTCCCCATTTACAGGGCTGGCACTTTGACCAACTAAGCCACAGCACCCACAGGTAACAAACACTTTCATGAACCACTTCAGATCTCTCGTGAGTCCAATCTTAAGAAATTCATTGACAAGGGTAGTCGCATTGTTGTAAAAAAGCTCTGAGCAGGTACCTTTGGGATTGGAACCCAAGGTCTCCTCTTTACAAGAGAGGCATTTTGATCAGCTAAGCCACAGTGCCATGCTCTTAACTCATTTGAAAGAGTTTCATACGAAAGTTTTAATAAAATAAAATCAGCTTGTCAGCGTCTTTAATTCCTTTTTCAGTAAAATCAAAAGCAATGAAAGCAAAGTCGCTTTAAAGGAAACTATTCAACCCTAGGATATCATGTTGTAGTGGAAAAGCCAACACCTTTGATGAAAGCCATGCATCATGGAACTGAATGGAATGGAATCAAACATCAAAGGACAGATTTAAAAAAAAACTAAACACTGCTTTACTGAGCTGATTCATTTATAGGCCTTTTGAGTTAACTACCTAAAACATAGTCTAATTTTCAAAATTGAATGAGTAGAGGTTCCCAAGGAGACATTAAGCCTTGTCAAGGGACAAAGTGGGACTGGTCCTGTAAGGACCTGTTTCACAAGCGAGACCCCAAGGTGGATCAATAAGGAGCATGCATGGACATCGTTAATCTGAGGAATAAGCACTCATCGTCCTTGGGTAGGCACACACATGTTGCAAACACTTTCATGAACCACTTCAAAAAATTCCAAGCACGCAAAACTGTGATTTGCACCCAGAGTGTCTTATTTACAAGTCAGGTCCTTTGACCAACTAAACTACGGCACTATGACCGTGGCTCATTGAAAAGAGTTTCATGTGAACGTTTTAATGAAATTAAATTAGCTCGAGAATTAAGCACTCATCATCCCTGGGTGGACTTTATCCACCAACCTCTTGATTAACAGCCTATTGTGCCACAGAGACATGTTTTTAAGCGTTTGCATTAAAAACATGCTCTGTATTTGTCTCCAGAAGGCCAGACCCCAGAGCTGGCAAATGTCCTCAGCCTCGCCATCCACCCTTCGTCTCCCATGGCCTTGTGGCTCTTAGGCTTAGTGCTCATGTATAGATAACAAGAAAATAATAACAACAATAGTTACAACTTATTGCGTTATTGATAACGCACGTTATCAATACCGTAGCTGTTACAGTAGCTGTATGACTTAAACGGGTAGAAAGCTAACTGAAATGGTTAGATAACTGATGCAATGTTTCTAAAACTACTGACTTGAATTACTGAGAATATTTGGATGTTTGCCGGTTCCTAAACAGGTAACTTAAATTAGAGTTAGCGGCTGCTAGATAGCTGACTAAAGTTGCTGTATAACGTAATGTAAGACTCGAGAAAAAAAATAATTAATTGACTTTGCGTGACGAACGGAATTACAAGGTGTACGATTATTTAANATTATTTCTCAGTGTCAGTCTACTTAATAATAAAAAAATAAGACTTTAATGATTCAGAACAGTAGCACCTTCATTGATTACTCTTTAAAATGATTCTTCACAATGATTCTTTATCTATACTAACTTTTAACATGATTTTATATTACCTGACCTTTCTGACTTGACCTTAGCATTTTAGCATTGCATATATAAAATATCCCACACTACGGCGCCATGACCTTGGCTCGTTGAAACGAGTTTCATGTGAACGTTTTAATGAAATTAAATTAGCTTGAGGATTAAGCACTCACCATCACTACTGACTTGAATTACTGAGAATATTTGGATGTTTGCCAGTTCCTAAACAGGTAACTTAAATTAGAGTTAGCAGCTGCTAGATAGCTGACTAAAGTTGCTGTATAAAGTAATGTAAGACTGGAGAAAAAAAATAATTAATTGACTTTGCATGACGAACAGAATTACAAAGTGTACGATTATTTAAGAAGAAAATAAAAACATCTAATCGTTACTTACTTTGAATAACCGACAGCGAAAAAGCAGAAAAACTAATTAATAATAATTCAATTAATAGTAATTCATCCAATCTCACAATGGAAAGGAAGCGTCTGATTGGCGGTGTCCAATGTCATCCGGCGGCGTGANTTTTAGCATTGCATATATAAAATATCCCACACTACGGCGCCATGACCTTGGCTCGTTGAAACGAGTTTCATGTGAACGTTTTAATGAAATTAAATTAGCTTGAGGATTAAGCACTCACCATCACTACTGACTTGAATTACTGAGAATATTTGGATGTTTGCCAGTTCCTAAACAGGTAACTTAAATTAGAGTTAGCAGCTGCTAGATAGCTGACTAAAGTTGCTGTATAACGTAATGTAAGACTCGAGAAGAAAAAAAATTAAGTGACTTTGCATGACGAACGGAATTACAAGGTGTACGATTATTTAAGAAGAAAATAAAAATATCTAATCATTACTTACTTTGAATAACCGACAGCGAAAAAGCAGAAAAACTAATTAATAATAATTCAATTAATAGTAATTCATCCAATCTCACAATGGAAAGGAAGCGTCTGATTGGCGGTGTCCAATGTCATCCGGCGGCGTGATTGACATACATCCAATCTCACATTGGACAGGGCCTGACATGATTGGATTGGCTTTACCAGACCATCCTGACCCAGGTAGCGCCATTTTTTCATGACTTCGCATTCAAAACATGCTCTGTATTTGTCTTCCAATCCCAGTTCCATGATGCATGGCTTTCATGCATCATGGAACTGAATGGAATGGGATCATACATCAAAGTTGATTCATTCATAGGCTGTTTGAGTTAAGCACCTAAAAGATGGTCTAATTTTCAGAATTGAATGAGTAGAAGTTCCCAAGGAGACATTAAGCCTTGTCATGGTACAAAGTGGCACTGGTCCTATAAGGTCCTGTTTCACAAGCGAGACCCCAAGGTGGACCAATAGACAAAGTGCATGGAACTCATTCTTCTGAGGAATAACGACTTGTTATTGTTATTGTTAGTGGGTTTGAACCACCAACCTCTCGGTTAACAGCCGAGCGCACTGGCCTATTGCGCCATAGAGACATATTTTCGTACAGACCTCTTGTGTGTCCAATCTTACAAAATTCATTCACAAGGCTAGTCGCAAGTAGGAACTGCTAGGATTTGAACCCAGAATCTTCTGTTTACAAGACAGGCACTTTGACCAACTAAGCTACGGCGCCATGACCTCGGCTCAGTTGAAAGAGTTTCATGGGAACGTTTTAATGAAATCAAATCAGCTGATTAATGTTCAGCTCATTCCTTTTTCAATAAAATCAAAAGCAATTAAAGATGCAAGCAGCGATGAACGGGCCCTCGCACCTTCCCGCGCGTTGGGGTTGATGGCCGGACACCGATGGACGCGGCTGTGGATTTTCACAACTGCTGGCGGACATGATGTTATGCACATTTTCTAGCAATTCCTTNATAAAATTTCAAAATCCATAGATACCTTTATTGAAACTATTAACTAACCGTTTGCACCCTTGAGAAGGCATGATCTGTAGGTACATTTGTTCAGAGTTACATCGTACATGTTGTGTGAACTTAATTTAGACGATTGTCAACTTTGGGATGTGCATTTACCTTATTTGCTAAGTTAAAGATCGTACACAGATTTGAGTAACTGTTATGGTGTGGAATTTATACATGTATTGTATTGTTTCAGTATCACACTGCTTCCATTAAAACTACATCAAGTCGGCTCCTGTCTTGACCACTTTTTTGGGAAAGTGTTTAACTCGCTGCCATGACATGCATGTAAATGCGTGGTGAGGGCAGAAGAAAACTATTAAATCTAACAGTCTCCCACTCCCTTCTGTGACAAAACTCTTAAAGCGTATTTACTAGGGGAATTTATTTCAGTCATTGGGCAGGTAAAATCCCGAGAGTGAGCAAAGTCTTTCTCCACTGCCCTGTATCACCCTGCTGTCTTCAAGCAGCTGTTTGATGTGACGGTACATTTGCACAATGGACTGGAATGGGCATGGTTTTACCCTTGCAGTCTTTTTGGCCTATTTCTTACTTGCTGATACTCCTTCAAAAGCCTGGGGGAAACACTTTGTGAAACTCTGTTGGTATCAGGTTTCTGGGCAGTCTGGCCATGGGTCATGAATCGTCTGTGAAGGAAAAAGACGATATAATCAATATTATACAACAGACAGTTCCGGTCCGCTAATTTGATTGGAGAGGAGTTGTATGAATCATTATGTACAGTTCAACACCAGTTCACAATTTGACCATTTATAGCACCTGTCTGAATCTGTTACTCTGCTTGTGTGATATTTCTTAACTGTAACATTTAATTAATGATATTTATGATACATGTGAATTACATAATGTGTGCATCCACTATAGGTCAGTTCACCTTTCATCTCCTTGTTGACCAAGTGCAGAGCCACTACGTTTCCTGGAGGCCTTCCACAGCCCTGGCAAGGCCTTCTTCTTACATTTCCAAGTGTATTTGGAAGGAGACATGTACATGGCATGTAGACAGGAATGCAGACGCACAATTTTAGCTATCTCTGTGGTTGACAATGCAGTTTCTGTCTAGCTGAGGTTAACAAGGTACTCCGCCAAGTAATCAACCACCTCCCTACAAGAGGATGTTAGCTAGCCCCGCCCACTCCCTCAGTCTCCCTACATGCACACACAGGCAGCAGCAAGGGTTGGGGGTGGTTGGGAATTAAATGATTTACATTTCGTGATGATTATAGATTTTTTCCNCACAATTTTAGCTATCTCTGTGGTTGACAATGCAGTTACTGTGTAGCTGAGGTTAACAAGGTACTCCGCCAAGTAATCAACCACCTCCCTACAAGAGGACATTAGCTAGCCCCGCCTACTCCGTCAGTCTCCCTAAATGCACACACAGGTAGCAGCAAGGGTTGGGGGTGGTTGGGAATTAAATGATTTACATTTCGTGACGATTATAGATTTTTTCCTCTGTCCGAAAGATTTGGGGCTAGTCAATCCCTGACTATGACTGAGATAAGTCAAGTAATCGTTTGGTCTGTACAGAATCAAAAAATAGTGAAAAATGCTAATCTCAAGTTTCAAGAACCCAGAGTCTGTGTCTCCAAATTGCTTATTATGTATAATGCAGAGTCCAAACCCTGAAGATTTTACAATGATATCAAACAAAGAGAAGCAGCAAATCCTCACAGCTGAGCAGATAAAACCAAATGTTTAGCAGTTTGNTTATAGATTTTTTCCTCTGTCCGAAAGATTTGGGGCTAGTCAATGCCTGACTATGACCGAGATAAGTCAAATAATCGTTTGGTCTGTACAGAATGAGAAAATAGTGAAAAATGCTAATCTCAAGTTTCAAGAACCGGGAGTCTGTGTCTCCAAATTGCTTATTATGTATAATGCAGAGTCCAAACCCTGAAGATTTTACAATGATATCAAACAAAGAGAAGCAGCAAATCCTCACAGCTGAGCAGATAAAACCAAATGTTTAGGAGTTTGCTCTATAAATGGCTTCAGCAATCAGTCACCATAAAGGTAGTTGTTGATCCCATGACATAGTCAGAGAGTGCTCATGGGAGTTATCAGAGTGACATGACATGACAAAAAACACATTGTTATTGGGAACCCACTCAAATGACCACCTGTGGGTCCTAAGGTGAGGAGGGAGAGATAAGAGGAGGAGGAGTGGAGAAGAGGAAGGGGCTGGTAGATCAGCAAGAAAAGACAGCGCTGTGACTGATGTTCANTCTCTGATAACTAACAGTAACAATACCACTGACTGTGTAAACTGTTTCTACACAGTCCAACCTCTGCTTCGCTGAGTAGAAGCAGCTGAAGTTTGGCATCACACAGGACAAACTAACCAGGTCTTAGACACATAGATCACATTAACCATGTCCTCAATGGCTTCAGCAATTTATTGCAAAAAATCATTAATTCATTCACCGCGCAGGTTCGAATCCTGCCAACAACGTCAAACTGTTTTCAGAAGAAGTTTTCACAGTTCCCTAATAACAGACACTATAGAGTTGTGAGAAATCTAAGCTTCTGCATCAGTAGGTTTGACTAAAGATGTCATTAGGATTTGCTGAGGTGATGGTTAATGTCTCCTTAAAAAGTCAAACTAACGCAAGCAGGCTTTAACCTGTCTAGGTCAAAAGATTACAACTTGGCCTGGGAAACATCAGCAGCCAGATCTAGCGGAAGATGCAGGAGCGCCATGCTGAGGTCTGGTTGACTCTCACCAGTTGTATGCCACCTTCATGAGTCGTCTCAGCCACTATATTTTCATGTGGGACAAGGATGACCTGATGGCCCTGAAGAAGCGAAGCATGCAGAGCTAGAAGCTAAGGGGATACAACCATCCGAGGCTGATGTGTTGCGTTGTATCATCCGAAGTGAGCTAGCCCTGCATTGCAGGAGAACCACCCGTGGGACCAAGGAGACTTGGGCTCTGATTGAGAGCCATATCCAGGCCTTTGATGGAGCCGCTGGTCGTGACACTCTGGGAGTGCCGCTAATCAACTCGGCCCGGATGAGTCCCAGTGGAAGCATGTGGCCTGCATCCAGGATCCCCCAGGTGTGCAGCTCTACACGCAGACGGGAACTGTAATGATGATANGCTTCGCTGAGTAGAAGCAGCTGAAGTTTGGCATCACACAAGACAAACTAACCAGGTCTTAGACACGTAGATCACATTAACCATGTCCTCAATGGCTTCAGCAATTTATTGCAAAAAATCATTCATTCATTCATCGCGCAGGTTCGAATCCTGCCAACAACGTCAAACTGTTTTCAGAAGGAGTTTTCACAGTTCCCTAATAACAGACACTATAGAGCTGTGAGAAATCTAAGCTTCTGCATCAGTAGGTTTGACTAAAGATGTCATTAGGATTTGCTGAGGTGATGGTTAATGTCTCCTTAAAAAGTCAAACTAACGCAAGCAGGCTTTAACCTGTCTAGGTCAAAAGATTACAACTTGGCCTGGGAAACATCAGCAGCCAGATCTAGCGGAAGATGCAGGAGCGCCATGCTGAGGTCTGGTTGACTCTCACCAGTTGTATGCCACCTTCATGAGTCGTCTCAGCCACTGTATTTCCATGTGGGACCAGGATGACCTGATGGCCCTGAAGAAGGCGAAGCATGCAGAGCTAGAAGCTAACGGGATACAACCATCCGAAGCGAGCCGGCCCTGCATTGCAGCAGAACCACCCGTGGGACCAAGGAGACCTGGGCTCTGATTGAGAGCCATATCCAGGCCTTTGATGAAGCCGCTGGTCGTGACACTCTGGGAGTGCCGCTAATCAACTCGGCCCGGATGAGTCCCAGTGGAAGCATGTGGCCTGCATCCAGGATCCCCCAGGTGTGCAGCTCTACACGCAGACGGGAACTGTAATGATGATATATTATCTAATTGTCAGTGTTTTTATATTTTAAAGATGAGCTTATTGGAGTGGAATACCATTATCAGCAAAGTTCTGCAGGACAGTTCTGCAAGTTAGCCATTTAAGAGTCAGAGACCACTGATGTTGATATAGAGGTAGATGAAGGTTGTGCTGAACTTGAGGANGAAGCATGCAGAGCTAGAAGCTAAGGGGATACAACCATCCGAGACTGATGTGCAGCATTGTATCATCCGAAGCGAGCTAGCCCTGCATTGCAGGAGAACCACCCGTGGGACCAAGGAGACTTGGGCTCTGATTGAGAGCCATATCCAGGCCTTTGATGGAGCCGCTGGTCGTGACACTCTGGGAGTGCCGTTAATCAACTCGGCCCAGATGAGTCCTAGTGGAAGCATGTGGCCTGCATCCAGGATCCTCCAGGTGTGCATCTCTACACGCAGACGGGAACTGTAATGATGATATATTATCTAATTGTCAGTGTTTTTATATTTTAAAGATGAGCTTATTGGAGTGGAATACCTTTATCAGCAAAGTTCTGCAGGACAGTTCTGCAAGTTAGCCATTTAAGAGTCAGAGACCACTGATGTTGATATAGAGGTAGATGAAGGTTGTGCTGAACTTGAGGAGTTTGAGGACATCACTGATCACTCATTCGTAAATGAAATCTGGGTTCTGTTGGCTGTGCTCTCATATGATTAGTAGTTTTCATTGCTGCTATCATATGTTCGAAAATGATCTTTCATTTTAGGATTGTGTTGGACCTGGCAATATTGCCTTGACTGNGAAGCATGCAGAGCTAGAAGCTAAGGGGATACAACCATCCGAGACTGATGTGCAGCATTGTATCATCCGAAGCGAGCTAGCCCTGCATTGCAGGAGAACCACCCGTGGGACCAAGGAGACCTGGGCTCTGATTGAGAGCCATATTCAGGCCTTTGATGGAGCCGCTGGTGTCACGACCCGGATGAGTCCCAGTGGAAGCATATGGCCTGCATCCAGGATCCTCCAGGTGTGCAGCTCTACACGCTGACGGGAACTGTAATGATGATATATTATCTAATTGTCAGTGTTTTTATATTTTAAAGATGAACTTATTGGAGTGGAATACCTTTATCAGCAAAGTTCTGCAGGACAGTTCTGCAAGTTAGCCATTTAAGAGTCAGAGACCACTGATGTTGATATAGAGGTAGACGATGGTGAAGCTGAACTTGAGGAGTTTGAGGACATCACTGATCACTCTTTCGTAAATGAAATCTGGGTTCTGTTGGCTGTGCTCTCATATGATTAGTAGTTTTCATTGCTGCTATCATATGTTCAAAAATGATCTTTCATTTTAGGTTCATGTTGGACCTGGCAATATTGCCTTGACTGGAGAAGAGTGCTCCCAGATCATCACCCTGTGGCAGACGTTGGGGGAGTGTGACAAGAAGAAGACCATTTACCAAGCACGTCACCAAACCACCCTAAAACAGGGATGATTCATGGCCACTAAGAAGATTGTGGCACCAGGTGTGGAGAGCACCAAAAGGTATGTTAAATTAAGCAAACACAGGGTCTTGATTGTCTAAAAAACAATTAAAATAACTCAAAGTTGCTGAAATATCGTCTCCAGCTTTTNTGCTGAACTTGAGGAGTTTGAGGACATCACTGATCACTCATTCGTAAATGAAATCTGGGTTCTGTTGGCTGTGCTCTCATATGATTAGTAGTTTTCATTGCTGCTATCATATGTTCGAAAATGATCTTTCATTTTAGGATTGTGTTGGACCTGGCAATATTGCCTTGACTGGAGAAGAGTGCTCCCAGATCATCACCCTGTGGCAGGCGTTGGAGGAGTATGACAAGAAGAAGACCATTTACCAAGCACATCACCAAACCACCCTAAAACAGGGATGATTCATGGCCACTAAGAAGATTGTGGCACCAGGTGTGGAGAGCACCAAAAGGTATGTTAAATTAAGCAAACACAGGGTCTTGATTGTCTAAAAAACAATTAAAATAACTCAAAGTTGCTGAAATATCGTCTCCAGCTTTTTTAGTTTAGTTAAGTTTATTGAAGGATCCCCATTAGCTGACGCTTTGACAACCAGCTTTTCTTCCTGGGGTCTAAAACATACATTACATCAGACACATATAAGTAACACACATAGTAATTTAAATAATAACAAACAAAAGCATTCATTAAAAAAACAAGACAAGACAACATAACTATATAAAGATATTAAAAATGAATGTCTAGACAACACAATGAATTGACTTTTTGTTTTAACTCATTAATTGCTGAAGCCGTTGAGGACATGGTTAATGTGATCTATGTGGAGGAACTACGGGATGACCCAGAGTCAGCTTTGAGGATTTGCTGCTTCTGTAATGCACTT
>LKNJ01005982.1:0-21043 GCA_002120245.1 Maccullochella peelii | reverse complement strand
AGCATACCAGGTAGGGATATTCACCTTATTCCGCCCCGCCCACTTTCAGTACTTCCCTTTTCCGGCCTTTGTCTTCTGACTTCCGCTCCGTCCGGTAGCCAGTTCACTAGTTAGAAGATTTTTAATATCGTTAGCTAGATCAAAAATGGTAACATCAAATGTTTTAAAATGGGAACTCACAAGAAACAACATAAGAAGATCAGACGGTCTCATACTGTCCCATCCGTCGTCAGTGTTGACGTGGGTAGACGATATGAAGAAGTGGCCAGAGGTAACCTACTGGGACATATTTAATTACTTCGTCCTGTCTCAAGGAGTTGATGGAGCGGCTATGAAGAATTATAAAAGTACCGAGGCCTACCAATATTTACATAGCGGGAAAGTGGGTCGTGTACTGTTAAACGCAGAGAGCGATTTCGTCTTTTTGAAGGCAGATGTGAACCCCAGCCAGTCGAGCAGCCCAAACCACTCTGCGTGGGTGCTAGTTAGCAACCAGGGATCAGTGGAGACTACTGGCTGTTCGTGCATCGCTGGCTGCATAATATCTTGTACCATCTTAATTATGAAATATATAGGGTGGCAATGCTAAACATGCAAAATTCATTGTATTTAGTTAACTGCTCGTTACCGATCTATAAATGTAGCTTCTCAGAACACGGATTTCACTAGGGTAACGTTTGGCTTGAACACATAGCTAGCTAGCTAGCTTACCTGAATCTGGTGACCTCTTAATCACCTCTTAATCAGATCTGGTTTAATCACCCGGCGTGACTTATTTAACGGAGCATCGTAGCCGAGCCATTTCTCGGGGTAAGGGTGTTCATCTGTCGGCTTTCTGTCCACGAAATGGTAGGAACACATATATGGGCGCTTGGGTGGGCGCTTCAGCCATAGCCTCAAGCGCTCCTCATCTTTAGGAGGTGGGTGCAGGTTGTAAAAAGCCCCACAACACTCCGATCTCTTGACTTTATGGTCGTAACATTCTTGCTGTAGTTGTTCTCTCCTCTTTATCCAATTGTTATGGCATCCCCTAACTGAACATATAATGCTCGACATTGTAGCTTTCTGTGATCGTCTATCGCTAGCTAGCTTGCCTCTCACTCGGAAGTAGAATAACCGGAAGAAGGATGACAAAACGAACGCAATGGCGCCGCCCTTGTTGTCGTGGGAAAATAAGGTCAAAAGGGGTTGAAACTTTGGCCACACCCCAATCAGTGATGTCACAACAGGTGTTTTTCACCATTAATTAAGAAGTTAGGGTCTCAGATAGTTTAACTTATTTTTCTGCATGCCTCTGTGGAATTAAAACTTCTTGTTAAATCATGCAAGTCTCCATGCCTAGGTTTACCATGAACCACCACTCCCAACTCACTGAATAGACTCTCACTCCCAATTTGTCACTAAAAACACCACACCTGTCAGTCCCTTTTCCCTCCAAAGCAGGACAAGCAGGTTCTTTCTTTGTCCTGTGTGTGCAATGGTTTGTAATATGTTCTTTGTAATATTTCCTTGTCATTTATAGAAAAAAATCAATTTGTTCATCTACATCCATGACTACATCTAATAAATTGTTTGAATATCTTTGTTGGATCCTGTGGTTAAACCTTTTACCACACCTCTGATGTTTGGTGCACCAGTGCCATCACTGTAGTTTTTTCACTCATTGTCCCAGAAATGTATTTAGAAAGATTTAATAATACCTCTTTTGTTCAGCAGGTGTGCGTGTGATGCAGGTCTACTGACGCATGGGACTTATTCTGATGAGGCAGCAGTGGCAGGTTTATCTCTGATTGTAGCTGTTAGCAGAGGCAGCACTCTGTACTGTAACTTCATATACTTAACTGATGAACCACAGAATTTCACAGAATTACACTGATTAATTACCAGATAAAGTTAAGTCTCACTTCTGTCCACAAGGGCTTTCTCTCTCTCTCTCTCTCTCTCTCTCTCTCTCTCTCTGGGGAGTTAGTTAAATGATGTTTAAATATCATTATACACATTTTATCCTAACAGAGATGCCTGGTCTCCAAAGCAGGACAGCATCCAACCCTGGTCAGGAGGAGGGTTGGGATCAACAGCTTACATTAATGCTAAGGCAGTTATATTGTTGGATGGACAAGCTTTTGTTACACATTTAAAATGGTGAATGAAAAAGCTATTTAACCAAAACAGAGCAGGTTTGATACCCTGATTAAATTTAGGTTTTGAGAATGCACTTTAAGTCAACAAATGACTGAGCCTTTGTTGCATATATATTAAGTTTTGAAGGTAATTTTCTCTTGGTTGTAATCACAATTTCATCTTGTGACTCTAAATTTGTTTCCACAGATTTTGCAATACACTGTAACACAAAAAAGGTCATAAATTGCATCACAGTTTTTTAGATACACCGCTGCAAAATAACTTTTTGACAAAAAAACTTAGCAAAAAATGCATGATTGTGGGACTAATGCAATCCAACACCACAGCCCTGCACACACTTCTTTCTTCTCCTTTTTAAAGCTTGTATTGTTCACATATTTGCTGAGAATGTCAGTCTTTTAGAAGCACATTTCCTTTGTCCTTTAGCACCATATTAATATATATTAAATATATATAATATTAAATAGAAAATTTGGTTACATTTTACTGGTTGTTACGCTGTTGTTTATCATGGTACAGTCTGTAAGCATGTGTGGTGTTCAGGGGCTTCATGTGTGCCAGCTCATTCTTTTGCTGTACACACCGTGTGTGTGTGTGTGTGTTCATGTGTTTACATGAATGTACATACAATGTTTTCTTTGTGCATGTACAGTATGCTCCCACACACATAACATCCCCTGTTGAATCAGTACAGGAAATCTGAATTCCCTGCAGACAGTCTCAGCTGTTAAAATAGTTCTGCTCCTGTAAATTCAGCTCATCAACATCTATTGATCTGCTCTTCTCTTCAGTGATTTTTGTCTCTCTCATCCTTATCAGTCCTCATCCTGCCCCATCCTTTTATCTTATCAGAGGCTGTCAGCCATCCTGTTGGCCTTTCCTGATGAGGTGAATAATCAGACAGAGGTAACTGAAGGCAAGGTCTTATTTTTTTAAGATTTTGGAGTGATGCCAATACCATGTTTTCTATGGTGTGGTTATGTCCATTTGACATCCTGTTTGCCCATCTGAAACCCATTACACTATTGTTCTCTCTCTAATGCTTCATGCAACGGCACCATATTTTCCAGTCTTGTTGATACCAGCCCATTAAGCCTTGACTGTTTGCAACCCTCTCTTCCTCTTTTGCTTGACTCTCTGGAAACTGGAGGTCATCTGTTGAAGCCATCAGATCCACAAAGACATACTCAGGGTTATTATTGTTGAAGGAAACATATACAAAAATAGGAAAAATTGTTTGGTGATTAATACAATTATATTTTTTTACAATTCAGATATTAGGGCTCAGTTAGCCTGAGGGAGGTGGCCTTGATGAATAACCGATGACTATCAGCACTTTTTATGTGGATATGATATGATAACACACTTTTCCTTTCATATTGCAACACACAGTTATTCAGAGAAATCTTCAAATGGCTATTTTTGTATTTTTATAATAGTAGTTTTGAGAAGGCTTTCTTAATTCACTTAAGATACATAAAGTACTTTATTTATATTGTGTATGATTATTTCCACCCATGTGACGTAAGTCAACAGACTTTAAAGGATCAGCACACCCACACAGGTAATTTTACTTAATCTGGCTGATTAGAGCTGCACCTGGAGTACACCAAACTCCATGTACTTATAAAAATGGTAAAGGTGTAAACAAAACTAAAAGGAGGGGGATGTCAATCAAGCACAGTACACACCCACAGAGTCCTGAGAGGAGGTCTAATCAGCCAACATTAGTGAAAGCACCTGTGTAGGTGTGCTAAGAGTGTGCAGGGATTTTAAACTTTTTCTCTTACAAATTTGGGGTAGAAGAGCTCTGAATGACAAGAACACATTATCTATGTGCTTTTATTAAACCTTATTCTGTCCCCTGTTTTGTTTTTTTTACAGGCTGTCAGGAGATCCCTCAGCTGCATATGGACGGCAAGGCAGTGTGACACCCATATGATTAAGTGAGTTGCATCTGGCACATGCATGACCCAGCAACTGGGTGTGAAATGAGTCACAGTTCAGGGAAGGGAAAGTCCACATTTCTACTGAGCAAGATCCAATAGAAACAGACATTTTACTATGAAATACTTTTGAATTCTTACATTTCATCTTCTTATTCTTAAAAAAAAATGTTCACAAGCTGATTTAAAGTTACTGCATTTCAGACACGGCTTTGTTGTTTTCACAGAGCTGTTTTTAAGTTGTTTGCTGTGTCTCTGCATGTCTCCGGGGTCATTATACGACACAACGAAAGGTAAAACCTCAGTTTACACATGGAAACCTGACACTAGTTATTTACAGATGACAATAGACAGAATAGCAGAAGCCTAACATTAGGCCACATGATGTCTCTTAAATGTATTTTTGTAAATCAGCCGATAATTACTGTTTAGTTTACATGACACTTTGAGTGAGGTCTGTGAATTTAGATTAAAGTTACACTGAGGAGAAACATGTTTCAGGTAAAAGAATTATTTGAATACCACAGGAAATATTTACCTCGTAGCATCATAGACGGTGTGAAACAAAGACTAAACAACACTGTTAATTATAGACGATATTTCAATAGTATATGCTAAACATAGCAGAGACTGTGATTGTCTAGAAAATAGGGCAGCCTAGCCAGGTTGAGTAATGTCAGAATCAACAAAACCACAAACCTCAAAAGGAGCGTGTGAATGTGTGCTCTTCAAAAATATACCCAAATTTAGTCTAAAGACTCAAAGGTAATTTCCTCTCTGGGATATACAAGCTTAGCCAGCAGGCTCTGCATCTAACAGGGAGTGCAGCAAAGTTCTTCCTCCGACCTCAATATCTGGGCTGTGCCGACCTGAATTAGAGAGCATATAGGAGAAACACACATATACTTTACCTCCAACCATGCCTGAAGAATTAAGTTTTATGAAATGAGTGGCGCGTTTTTAGATCGACAGTCTTGGCAGCTGTGTCTGACTCTGAAGCAATATTGGTCAGAAATATTGCAGTTATCTGATCTTGACTCCATCACCCTCAGCAGCAAACTTCTCCAATTCTCACCGAGATCACAGGCCAGTAAAGCTACACATAACAATATCTTCACAACACATATGTCACCAAAAAAGACAAGCTCCAAACCTCGAGTCGGCAGCACCACAAACAATCATAGACAGGAGAAGGAACAAGGCTTATATCATATGTTGTATTAGCTTTGACTTGTGCCAACAGGTTGACCACAGCTCCAGCTCCGGGAATTACATTAATGATTTATGTCCAGTGGCGATGATTATGTGGCGAGGTGGACAGTGAAGGTCAGGGTGGAGGATGCATGGGCATGTAGCATAGTCAGACTTTCCTGCAGGAGACAAGAGTTTGCGTCCCATCACAGGCAATTAACAGTTGCCTTTTTATTAACTGTAACTATGATCTTTCCTAAACCTTAACCACACTGTATGCCATGTACACATATTGTAGAAAGACAGAATTTTAACCCTTGTGTTTTATTGAAATTGCATTACTTTCTCGTTCTCTTTAAATACCCTTTTCCTCTTCTTTTGACCTTTTATTAAAACGTAGTTTATAGGAAAATATTGAAGTGATAAACCCTCCCTTTGCAACAAACTGGAGTTGCAGATTTGATGAAGCTGACATTACGTATGTTCCATTAGATCCCAAAGAGGTCTGACCCACTGTTAGACCTCTTATGAACAAACTGTTAAAAGTAACAATAGACTTATTTGGGAGGGGTAGTGCTGCGTATAAAGTACTGTCCACACCAAGAGCATCTGAAAATCCATTGTATTTACGTATACACATATTTATTTATGCATCATTTTCTATAGCAGACTAAATAAATATGTCTTCAGTTCAAAATTATGTTTATAAGCAATTCTCATGAAATTAGGAAAAGTCATTAAGTATCTAGGTGACTAAATGTGTCTTTTGAGCTGTTAAAGAACAGAACAGAACATTAGGCTTACAGCGTTGGCACTGAACTTAAAAAAGCCCACTGACATTGAACGAAAACCAGGGTGTAGAATCATCCAATATCAACGTTCTTGTCTGTCAATGTTGTGAGCTCTCACTCAAGAGCAAATGGCAGAGATCCAAAACCACTATATTCCTACAGAAGCAGATACACAGTAACACGGTTGTATGCCTCCTACAAAATGCATGTAGAAAGAATTAAGAGACCTCTCCATTATCTGTGAAAGTGTAAAATTGTTCCTCCTGGATCTGAGGTTAAACTATCAGTCAGCGACTCTTTATTTAAACACTTGGCTATAAGGTCATCGAGGATTAGCAGAGCAATTAATTTGGATTGTTTTCTGACTGTATTTCTGTTCCTAAGTGTTTAAAAAGCTCTTTTCTTCTTAATGTGTTGGCAGCTCACTCTGTAGACTACGTGACTAGGAACAAACATGGAGCTGGCAAAAATGACGATATTCCGATTATTTGAAAGTTTAAAATGGCAAACATATGTTTGAGATTATTCCAAGAAGGTTTCCTGAACCAACATCAGGAAGTTATGTAATCTCATTCCCTGATGAAAAGTGGCTTTCTTACCCTTTCAGCCTTCCTCCAGAAACATTAAGACATTACCACTTTCCAGTGTGATGAAAACAAATCTGTGTGAAAATGTGTTGATAAAAACCAAACTGACCCCAATTCGCCTCCCCTAAACTCAACAAACTCATATGTGTGCGTGTGTGTGTATATAAGATGTCTTATTCAAGATGTAAAAACAAACCTAAGCTTATTTACTTATGAAAAGTTAATGAGACCACATTCCAATGTGTTTAAACTAAACAGGCCTGTAGCAGGAATTATTTTCTGAGCAAATATGCTCAAAGTATGTTACCTTAGGGATTTTTTTAAATCAGCATTTTCTTTCAGACAACTATAGAAGAACCAATTCAACCATCCCTTCTTCCATCTTTTCAGCCTCCAGCCAGTTTACATGTGAGAGAACATGATTCTGCAAACAGACTAAACATCTGCACAGACCGCACATGCAGCAAATACAAAATATTAGTGCTGGAACCATTAGCTGATCAATTGATAAGTGACAAAGAATCAATCAGACTATTTTGCTAACTGATTGGTTAGCAGTAGATCAGTCATTTATCAAGCAACAAGTCTACAGCCATGCTAGCAGCTCTGTGAACATCAGCATGCTAACATGCTCACAATGACAATGCTAACATGCTGATGTTTAGCAGGTCATTTTTATCATGTTCACCTTCTTAGTTTAGCGTGTTAGCATGCTAACATTTGCTAATTAGCACTAATAACAATCTGCAGCTGAAGCTGATGGGAATGTCATTAGTTTTGCAGGTATTTGGTCATAAACCAAAGTATTGGACACATTTAAATTTTGACTAGATGAAAAGTCAGAGGATCTCCAAAGTAATTACAAATCATCCTCAGGGGAACATGAATGTCTGAACCAAATTTCATGTCCATCCATCAAACAGTTGCTGAGATATCAAATCAAAACCACATGCTAACCTCATGGTGGCACTAGGGGGAAAGTCAGGGGAGCACTGAAGTCATTGGGATACATCGTCTGGGGATGTGGTGGAACAACTGACCGATGGCTAAAAAAAAGCCAAACGTTTGCTTGTTCCAGCCTCTCAAATGTGAGGATTTTCTACTTTCTTTCTGTTTTATATCATTGTTAATTGAATATCTTTAGTTTATAGTTTTGGATTTGGTCGGACAAGACAAGCAATTTGAAGACGTCCGCTTGAGCGCTAGGAAACTGTGAAGGGCATTTTTCATTATTTTGGCATTTTATAGACTCAACAATGAATCAAATAATTGAATAAATAATTAACTGATGAATCAATAGTCTGCTCTACTTGCTGTTGCTTTGCACCCAGTAATTGTCCCTGATTCATCGGTACTCATGACCTTGTGTTCCAGAGGGCGTCTGGCTGTAAACACAATGACGCTTTTGATGATTCAATCTCGGTCACCTGGTTTCACTCAACTGCATCACATTACTCTGCTACATACTTACATGCTGTTACCCCAGTCTGGTTTAACCAGTAATTGTCATCTATCAATCTTCTAATACTAAACTACTTGATTATCGATTGTTTCAACACTGGTAACACCACCTTCTTGAACCTGAGCTGAGCATCTTGAACTGTCTCCTCTTTACACGCTCACTGCACGTAAAAACTGACATCAACAGAAACAGCTTATCACTGTGAGAATAGCAGCTTTCCCAAAGCCCTGGGGCAGCTGATAAGCAAGCAGCTACAAAAGTTTTCACACTCTATCAATACTGTATCAAGCATACTGAGGAGAGAGGGGTTTGAAAGTGTGTGTGTGTGTGTGTGTGTGTGTGTGTGTGCAGTGAAAACACAGCACCAAGTGTTTACATGATACAGTAGTGGTTTTTAGCTCACTGGGGTCTATTCTTGGAGCTCTTTCATGCTGTCCCCTGCTGTGTGTGTGTGTGTGTGTGTGTGTGTGTGTGTGTGTGATGAGGATCTAAGCCTATATTCTCACACTGTCACCTGCTGTGATGCCTCAACTCAGACTGTGTACAAGTCTCAACCTCTGGCCCACAGCAACTTCCAAAGCCAGGCTCAGTTTTCTTCTGCAGCTATCATAACATGCATGCTGGATTATTGACAGAGAGAGAAATTCCAGGTCTTAATACAGACTATAAAGGCAGCAGCATACATGCATGGCTGATATCACATATCAAGTATAGCTATCAGCAAATGCCCTTAGTAACTGGCGCACTTTCAGCACTGTTTCAGACCTGATGCGCACTGCGACCATTTGACCTTGTCAACGTTTCTACTGGAGGTCCACCAGCTCTACACATAGAAACGTCTGCATTAACCGAGTTGCCTAGCAGAGAATAGCAACGTGCACTTCGTGGGCATCCCTTACACCCCCCGGGCTCATTGTTGTTGACTGAACAACGTCCTTTACTTTCTATCGCCGACGTATTGAGAAACACAGACTTACCCTCATACAACCGGTCTGCGATGCGCTCACATCTGAGCAGCACGTCGGTTCGTAGGCAACAACGTTCATTCATTCATTGGTCTGTTTCTCTCTCGTCCCATTCAGCAGCAAAACTCAACGCTCCACATTCATGCAGCTGTCAAAGATAGACGGGCTGCAGGGCTGGGGTGCGTAGGGGGTCTCTGACTGGTCCAGATTCCGACAAATAGGAGACCAGCTGGTAATTTTGGATTTCTACAAATAAGCCACCAGATTATAATCATTTTAAAACATGCCTCAGATTCCTAAACCACATACTGGGTCAGAGAGAGAGGACATAGTTACCTCGTCCAAAGGTCATTATTCATACAACAAACTCACTGGCTCTGTAATACCACCACTAGCCTACTGAAAGTCACTACAGGCAATACAGTCAGGAGATGTAACACAACAGCCAGGGGCATAGCTATATGGGTCCTGATGCAGCAAAGGGGACCGTGGGCCATCCGGCACTACCATCTATCACAAACTTTCTGTTTACCACCAGCAACTATCAAGCAATTGGAGCTATAAAACAATCAGAGCAACCCTGTCTCCTAGAAATTACATTTATATACTATTACTCGTACTTGTTTTGGCAAATACATTTTGAGGGAAACATAATGGATTTGAGTGGCAATGTTTCTTTTAATTGAAGAAAGTGCTACGTGTTCTGCAGCATGCAAGTCATAGAGAAGTGGTCAAGGTGGGCGGTGTGTGTGTGCGCAAAGCTCAGCACATAAATACAGGTGGACGGGGGTTTGCATCCTGAATCCCACCTGTGTTAAAGTTAGGCAAACATAGTGGTTTCGGCTAAAGGAAACACTTTGTGTCTCCTGGCTCGAGACTTGACCTTTTCAATATTAAACCAACACCATGATCGTTCCCTAACATTAACCAATGCTGCAAGCGCCTAAACATAACCATAAAAATGGTTTTATCATGCTATACCTTACAAAACAAATTAAATACATTGTCAGTGAACATTTTGCAGATACATTGTGTATAAACAATGCGGGACTTGGCAGTTAATTAAAAACGTTTCCTCATTCTGTTGTTCTGATATAATCCGGATGGCATTATGTTTCTTTCAAAATGTAGGTCTATTTACTGTTACAAAGTGCTATTATATGTAATTTTGAGGAGACAGGGTTGTTCAAAGAGCACAGAAAATGACTAAACCAGCAGACATAAGGGCATTAAAACTCAACTCAATTTGTGAAACACATCTACAGTGGTGGTGGTTTGACAGCTCACCAACAAATGAATAATATTCATTCTCCTATATGAGAAATATGAGGGAAATGTTATATTTCACATGCTTGCATCCCATTTTTCATTCATGTTCCTGATTAAAATCATTTAGTAAACCGCACTGTATAAATAAGGTAACAGATGACAAGTGAGGCATCCAGTTGAGTGTGCAGTGTGCAGAGGTATGTGAGGAAACAGCTGTGTTGGAAATCTTCCTACAGCAACTGCAGCAGCAGAGTCAGTCTTTCTCTCCTCAACGCATTAAAGGTCAAGCATGATTTGTATATACTGGGATTAGCAATAGAAAGTAAACAATAAGGCAAATTTATCATCTGGTTTTCCTCAAGGTTTTCCACAAAACAAACTGTCTTTCAATTTACACCATGGACCTAAAAACATCTACTGCAGGAATGCGATTAGATGGACTGCAAAATAAAAACAGGTATCTTAATAATAATTAAGTGTCTATCCAATAAACTCAATAAATCTCATCACTGTTCCTGCACTTTTTGCAACAATGTCTCCTCCCATCAACTCTCACATTAAACAGATGTGCAAAATATATGAAAACTATAAATATAATCTAACTATAACTAACTATCAACTTCTTTCCATTGCCCAATACCCTGCTTGTTGGTGTGTTTGTGTGTGTATGTTTCATCAGGATGTCCAGATGTTTGCTGTCCTCCTCCAAACCAACCCCGCCCCATGAGGATGATCCTGCCAGATCTCCCCCTCCGTCCATTTCCTTTGCACCAGAAACTCCCCTGGATCACCTCCATTCTCACCTGGGTGTGGATTTGGATTCCCCTCAAAGACTTTGGGCTCGCTTGATGCAGTGCAGAGACTTCACTGGGTGGGTTAGTGAGTTACTCAATGACCCAGTTATGCAACCGAGTGACGGCGAAATGCTTCGTAGCAGCTTGTGGGTGCAAAGTGTCACCTTTCACACATCCTGCACACATAGAAAACTGTTGACGTAACCCCTCTTCTTGTGTGTTAATCTAAGAGACACAGCCTGACCTACATAAAGAAAATCCCCTCCAGATAATCTCCAGATTTCACATAATTTAACTTCACAGAAGATTAACCTCTTGCCCTCGTTTTTTCAGAAAACTATGGGGCAATTTTCTCAAAAAGCCGTAGTCCTGGTCAAATACTGCTGTGAGTATTTACAGAGGAATATACAGTACAGTAATCTAACAGCTACTTTGGTCTATAATTTAGCAGTGATTTGAATCCTGATTGTATCAGTAGATTTGAGTGATTGAATCCCCATTAAGGCTAGACATGAGCTTACATGAGGGGAACTGTTCCCAAGGATCCAGGGGTGTTTACTGGTGATCCTGTGTCTTTAGGAGGGGTAACATAACCAGATAAGAGGTAGTTGGTTTTAGAGTCTTGAGGGTCACTGAGGCCTGATTAGCTCTTTGGCTTTCCAATCTAAAATCTGAATCGCCTGAATCAGCTTCCCAAACACAGAGATTCCTGAATGAGTTCCTGTTCTGTGTAAGGCTGTGAGACCATCTGGGAGCGACCTGAGTTGAGCTTTTTATGCCTTTATGGTGCTTTGATTACAAAAAAAAGTCATGGATTAATGGCTGAAAAACCTGGTGACTGTGTGAATGTAATTTTGCAGCAGCTTTTCTATGAAAAGTGAGAAGTAATTAGCAGTTCAAATAAAATCTTTGAACAGCACAGGACCTGCTCCTTGAGGGATTCAGAGCTTTGGACAAGAAATACAGAGCATGTGGTTAAAACCATTGCAGGAGTAAGTTTAATGAAATGACATTTTGACTTGCAATAATCTTCACTTGGCTGCCCTTGAACTGGATTTGCGCTCAGATTGTGCCATTCATGATATTGTATATCATGAATATCATGTACATTGTATCAAAAACTTACAAATACTTTTTAACAATCAAGTTCTGTGATAAAAACACAGCCAAAAGGGCAACAAAATCTAATGTTTTATTTAATAATTTAACCTCAAGTAAGAAAAAATGTGGTAGTTTGTGCAGACTCTTTGTGAGGACTCACTGACTTGCTGGATAAATAAAGGCTCCTGCAGTGCCACCTACTGGTAAACTATATTCCTCTCAGACCAGATACAGACAGATGTAAATGTTAATTAATGTATATTTGTCCACAACTGTAACCCTCTTGTGTGCACCCATAAGAGGAGGCTGGTGTATAAACAGATGACGAATGGCCATATAGTAAAACACAGTAATAATAATATAAAGTTGTCCTACAGGAGAAGTTATAACTGTTGACAGATACTGTACATTAATAAACACTTCAAAATGTCCTTATAGCTGCGTACACCTACATTATAATGTGTTATAAACCATTTAATAAATATTTATATAGTGCTTATAAATGCTAAATAAGGGGTTTTGGCTAATTTCACACATCTCATGGTTGAGCAGGTCTGGCAAATCTTAGCCAAAAAAAGGCTAATTTATCTGTTCTCATTTAATCCCAAAACTACTGCCAGATGTGAACAAACCAGCTGCAGATGTATACTCCCTCTTTGCTTTAAAGGTTCAGTAAGGTCAGATAGTCTTTTAACACATTTCATTCTCGTCTACATGTTGTAAATGCGGATGGCAAATATCTGTCAGTCTCAAAAAATGGAAAGATTTTTATCACAGTGTCTCAACTGAATAGCTTTTGTCAGTGTGTAATACTTTGATACTACACTTCACAGATCACCGATTTGGTTTTGAACCCTCCTGGTAGTTTGGGGTCATACTGACCCTTTAGAGTCTCTAAAAACATGATCCCCCCCCCCCCCGACCACCCCAGTTGACTGAATTTACAGGAACAACTGGTTGGCATAAAGGTCATTTGGAGAATTTTAACTAAAAAGGGTTTGGGGTCAGTTTGACCTGAGCCATAAAATGTCAGGAAACATGTTTGCAGTTTTTAGTGGCAGATTATCCTCTGCCGGAGGAATACCCTGCCTCTGCCTCTCCCTCAGTGAGATTGTGTTGTAACCACTCACATTCATGAGGTTGTTTCTTCCCAGAAGTTCATGTTGTGTAACCACTGCAATTATTGTCCCACTAGCAGGCTTATATGAGCACTAAAATGCATTGTGAGCGATCCAATCCCAAACAGACAGCTCTAAAGACAGATGTGAATTAAGCCCAAAATGTAATGAAATGAAATCACATTCAGAGTCACATTCAGGGACACGTGTAGCATGTGCAGCATGAATACAAATATGTCTCCGACCACACTGAAATACTGCCTGCTGAACTTGTACTTTGCATACAGCCACCAAGTAACAAACTGCCTAAACAGGATGATTTGCTGATGTCAAACAATCCTGTTACCACATTAGCTAAAATAAAATAACACACAATAACATCTGGTGGATATTAAAGCTCTAATAAATACATCTTATTTTACATTACAGTAAAATGTAAAATGCGTGTGTGTGTAATGGTAAATGGAGGCTCTTGGTGGGAAACTCACAATCATTACCCAACTCTGCAGCTCTACTGTGCTTTTTAGCCTAAAAGGAGGGTAAATATTGGACTTGAATTCATCAGACGGCCTGAAACATGACTCCTAATAAAAACTGAGGTTTGCTGCATGTGTAAATGTTTTCCAACACATTCACCATATCAACTTTATAAAGTAACAATACATCAGGTTATGGGTTTGACGTGAAGTTCTTCTGCCTCCATGAGGAAAAAAAAACAACAATGCATCATTAAATACTCAAATACAACTCAGCTTGAGAGTAATTAATTAATTCTAATTAATTAGTGTAACCTAGAGTCTTTAAGTCAGTACAGAGTGGGTCAGCTGAACATGCAAAAATGTAAAATTTGACTACAATTCAACATATATGAAGAATATATCATTTCCAATAATAAATAAACAATAAATCAATATGCACTTGGGTTCAAATGGAGCTGTTCTTTCAAGGAAAAATTTACTTTTCTCCTATAATCAGTACCAAATTACATAGCTCTTTACATGAAACCTCCTAGGAAATTATTAGCAAATTAAGGACACCTTAAATAAAGCATTTTGTAGAATATAATAGAATCTGTTGTTGTCGTCAGCACCCAGCTGTGACAGGGTTCAGTTTTTAAATTTGTATGAGACAAGCTGCTGCACACCTGCTGCATAAAACTTTATATGATAAATACTGGTAAAAAAGTGCATCCTGTTCCAGTTTGTTCTTGGTTCACTAATTCATTTTATTACCGTATACAGCACGTTTGAGCTAAACCAACAAAACAGCACACACAGATTTAACATAATTCAAATTCTGCTGCATAAAAGGAAAAATGAGTTTATTTCCTTGATGTTAACAGCAGTGTTATTACTCAAAATAGTGACTTTTGCTGAGAAAAAGCACATTCCTGTTAGTTGTAACGGAGTCATGAGTTCCCACCAGGTCACGTCAACAGTGAAGAGGAACATACATCTCATGCATCTCAGTGCCCATATTTATCAAACTGATACAAGTTAAATTTTGTACCTTAGTGAAAGATAAAAGTAAAAAATACTTCCATTTTACTCCTACTTGCAAACTTAAGAATCATTCTAGGATTTTTTTATGATGAAAACCAGTTGCAGAAATTGTTTCCTGCTCCAGTTTGGTTTTATTTTTGTTTCCGTTTCAGACATTTTTAAAGGGATATTAAGAATTTTGCAATAACAAATTATACTTTAAACAATAAAAAATCTCAGTAAAATGTAAGGAAGGATGATCAATATGGCAAATGTAGGGTAAATTGCTGACTCCGATTGGCTATTCCTGCTCTGGGAATACATGTTATTAATCATATTATTACTTGAGAACGGCTCTTAAATGTTAGTTTTACACTTTACTGTAAGAAGCTTGGTAAATGTGTCTTAGAGCGAAGAACTCTTTTACTCCTAAGTTGGCTCTTTAGAACATTTTTAAGTGTTGTTCTTAGAAGTTTGATAAATACATAATAGATGGATGAAAATCAATATTTCTGAGCGTGAGTCCGTAAGTGGTATTTTAGGTGTGCACTCTGTAGAAACCCTCTGCCGCAGACTTCACACTGGTGCGGCCTCTCTCCCGTGTGGCTTCTCATGTGCTTCTTCAGGTGTCCGCTGTGGGTGAAACTTTTACAACAGTAAGTGCAGCAGAAAGGCTTCTCGCCCGTGTGAATCCTCATATGTATCTTTAAATCTCCTTTCCGGCTGCACTCTTTCCCACAAACATGACAGCGATGCAGTTTCACCCCGGTGTGGCTGGTCATGTGTTCAGTCAGAGCGGACATACTGTTGCAGTGTTTACCGCACACGCGACAACATTTTGAGCTCTTGTGTGATTGAAGGTGCACATTAAGGCTTTCGGCGGACTCTAAGGTCTTTCCACACACAGCACAGAGGACATCTGCGTGTTTTGAATGCATGCGAAAAGCATGATTTATCAAGTGATGATTGGAGGAAAAAGATTTATTGCACAAAAGGCAACGATAGTCAGGTGCAACTGAATTCAAATGAGATAACTCTGTGGATTCCCTGGAAGCGATAAAGGAACTCTGACTTTGGTCTGTCTGTGTTTGGTTTGACGTAAAACTTGCAGCAGGTTTGTTTTCTCTACCATCTTGGACCCTTTCAGTTTGGATCAGAGTTTGTGAGGACGGAGTTGAGGCGAGAGGTAGCATGAACTGCACAGTTTGAGTTTCCTTCAGCTCCTGAAACTGCTCCTCACTTTCACTGTTTTGAGTCTGAGGTTGCAAAAGCGGTTTTGCATCCTGCTGCTCATTTTCCTCCCAGGCAGATGAATGAGGTAGGTTTGAGACATCAGCCTCCTTAAACTGTTGAACCTCTTCTTCTTGTTGCTGACTTGCCCAGAGTTCATGATCTTCCTCTTTAATGTGTCGAGGCCCTGGATCCCTCTGACAGATGCTGAGGCTCCGCTCCTGCTCACAGTGATGCTGCTGCTCAGGGGGAGTTTCCTCTTTACAGACATACGACTGAGAGAAGACTGGAAAAAAAGAGTAAAGACTTTAAAACTTCTGAATCTTTCACATTCTTTTTTTTTTTTTTAAATCAGTTTAATCACCAAAATAGTGATTAAGTTGTGGATGCTGCCAGATAGATAGATGGCAATATCAACAATATCCCGATTAGGGCTGCATCCCGATTAGCTTGATTCTGGTTACTTGTATAAATAATAAATAATTAGTAAACAGACCTGTTTTCTGGTTTGACACAAACCCCAGCAGCAGACCTCGGAGGCGTTCATTCTCCTGTTTTGAGCTGGAAGCTTCTTCTTCATATGTTGCTATTGTTCTTTCAAAAACCTGAAATATTTCCTCGGCAGCAGCTGTCAGTCGCTCGTTTACGAAAGCCCTGAGAAGCAGCCGAGAAGACATTTTAAGATAACTCTTATAAGAAGGTGAATGACCCCAAGAGGAGGTTTTATAGGGCCGCTTTCGTGTGGTGTTAGCTTTGAAGCTACGGAAGTAACAATAAACAAAGAGTGTAGAAGCAGCCAAAGAGTGTTGGCGCATGTAAAATATGTGCTGCCCCCTGCAGGACGAGAGCGTTTACTCGAGTACTGTGTTTAAGTACAGTTTTGAGGTGCTAATACTTTACTTGAGTATTTCCAATTTATGCTACTTTATACTTCTACTCCGCTACATCTCAGAGGCAAATATTGTACTTTTTACTCCACTACATTTGTCTGACAGCTTTAGTTACTTTTCAGATTACATTTTTTATACCCTTCCTGTCCAGTGAAAAACATGTATCTCCAAATTTGGTGATTTTGAATTTTATTTTTTTTCTGATAAACTGAAGGATGAAGTGATGAGAAAAAATCTCCCAAATAAACTCTTTAAAACCCCCACAGGACACTTTTGTACTGCTGTAGATTAAACTATCCCAACAGTATGTAAAGTAGTTAAATTAATAAAAATATTAGCACAGCCTTAAACATCTACAGCAGTAAAATTACACATTCATACACTAGTGATATTAATCCCAAAACATCATATATAATACTAAAGCAATGACACTGACCATTTTTCTACATCATGAATACTTTAAATTTTGCTTGCAAGCAAACATGAAATCCCCATACTTCTGTTTCCTTTGACAGTTTGGTGAACAAACACACCCAGTTCTGATGCAGCTTGCAGCTGCTGTAATCTGGTTGTTCAAGCAATGCACTACTTCATTGCCCAACCAAGCTGTTGGTTGGGTAAACACAGATACGTGTAAACAGGTAACGTAAAACCACTCACATGAAATCAGCGCTGTGTTGTGTTGTAATGTGATGAATTTGCTGGGAAATGATCTTAACCTTGACGTACAGCACTCTAGTCCTCTAGTCAGTGTGGCCTGATAATTAATTTGTCTGACTATTTTCATAAAACAAGGTCAGTGTGACATCAGAGTGTTAATAAAAGGCCCCTTTCAAGAGGAGCCTGAGTCGTGACCCATGCCCAGTGCTCCCAGTGCTCCAGTCTCTTGTTCACCCACTTGACCATCTGTCCCATGCTGAGCTCAGAGGAGATGAAAGGAAAGTCGTGATGTGAGCTGTTCCTGGCACTGTGCATCTCCATCTGCAGCAGGTACAAACAGACACAAACAAGAAAAAGAAAAAAGATGCAAAAAAGAAAAAAACTTTCAGAATAACTGAGAATTAATGGATTTTCTGTTGTTTTGAGAAACAATATTTTGTATTCTGCACTCATTGTTTCAAAAATGTTTCAGAAAATCAGTGGGTTCTATTGTTTCATGTTGCTTTTTGTTTTATGTTACCTCTCAATGTGGATCCATCGTTAAGGGTGTTAAACTGACTCACGTTTAGGTGCAGCACCATACTGTATGGGCATAATGCTCCATAATGCGAGCAATAAGACACTTGCATGCATTTCTGACACCACCAGAGGGAGCCAAATAATTCAAAATACAACATATCTAATACAGCCCAATTTAGAAAGGAAGGATATTTTATAACATCCAGAATTTGTCGTGGTTTTTCACAAATAGGCTGTTTGGTTTCTTCGACTACAGCAGAAGTTATACACTCAAGTTGAAGAAGATTTTTCAGACGGATCAGTCATATAGTCATCAGGTGGTTATTTATGGCCACTGTATTTGTTCTGGAAACAAGAGACACAAACTCTGACAGATAAAAACAAGAATGCACAAAGAGGAAGGCAATCTCTAATATTGAAAATAAATTCACTCTGAAAGCTAAATATTAAAACAGGTTAATTACTATAACTGGATGTCACGCCTCCTCAGAGGCAGAAAGTAACATTTAGTCAAGTACCGTACTAAAGTAGCTACGGCAGGTCTGGGGCTACGCAGCCCCATACGCAACAAACTGCGATCCACTGTGTGTTCTGCCACCTTTCCATCAGAACCAGCATTAACCTTTTCTGTCGGATCGGACCACACGGGCGAGCCTTCGCTCCCCACGCGCATCCATGAGCCTCGGCCGCCCATGACCCAGTAGCCGGTTCACCGGTTTTACTGCCTTGGATGAGATGAGAAGAAAGAGGAGCAGTCCAGAAAAAAAGTTTACCTTTCTTTATTTAAGGAATAACAATAAAAATTCTCTGAGTGGTACAGAGTCAAAAACATGAAAATACATAAAAATCACCTCACAGGGTATTTCCTAGAGAGAACCAAAAAGCCCACCGATTATCAGCTGAACTGATCTTTTATACACATCACACTCCCTGTCTAACTCCTCCCGTTGCTTATGTAGCTTAATGCATAACTAATTTTGTCTCCTTTTTTGGTAACAAGTTATGTTACTTCAATCATGACATCCTGCTTCTGAGACCTTCTAGAAATTGCCATACAGTTCTGACACAGTGAGAGACATTTGGAAAGTTAACAAATAGACCCTTGGTTATTTTCGTATGTTGAGGGATTCAAATCTTAAATGCAAAAGTATAAGGTAAGATATAAAAAATGATAAACATGCTTTAATCCAAAAAGAGTATGATCTAAAATCTAAAACAACCAAGAGTAAAATATAAAAATTGATTATTCGTTTAGCCAAAGAGTATAATGTCAAAATGCAAACTGCTTAAATCAAAAGTAAAGTGTAAGATCTAAAAATGAGTAAATGCTCAGTTGCTCAAGCTAAAAAGTATAATGTAAAATATAAGAACCACAAAGAGTAAAAACTTAACCTTAGCTTCATATAATGTAAAATGTAAAATAAGCTACAACAAATGCATATAAACTTAAATGAATAAACATATCAATGGATAAAAACACACAACAATAATTGGACACAGGAGAGGGTAAACATCTTCAATCTTTAAATATTTGAAAGGGCTTTGTAAGAGATAGTAAGAAAAGAACACAGACTGTTAAAATAACTACTATAACTATGGAAACTAAAATGTAATATCATGGCTTTCCATGAAGCAATGCTGGAATATAATTTGAGTCTACTGCTAAATGAATATAAGACTACATGAGAATAATAAAAATAATGAACATAAATGAATTTAATAGTATTCAAAAACATTATAAAAAGCTTTAACTGCAAAACTGGAAAAAGCTGAAAACATCAAAGGCCTACAAAACTTGTCTTGACTTGGGCTGCTTGACCTGCTATTTATAACACACCCCGAGCTTTGCTCCACCTGCATCAGGACCTGCGTGCTCAAGAACACAAAGCAAAATGCAGTCTATACTAGACATGTATATATATGATTCTGAAATGGGCGATTCTGCATGATGATGATGATCATTATCATCATCATTTAATTTGAGTACTTTAAGTATATTTTGATGCTATTACTTTTGTACTTTTATTTAAGTACAATTTTGATTGCATGACTTTTACATGCAACAGACTACACTACTACGTAAGTAAAATATGTGAATACTTCTTCCACATCTCCACCTCTTTGTGCTGCCTTGAACACGCCTTCAGAGTAGTGGGAGTGTCTTCTGAGATTGTAGAAGCAATCAAGATGATTCACCTGCTATCAGATCCCAGAAACAGGCTAAATCCATAAAATTACAATATTAAACATGTGAGGGGCATTTGTTTTATTTCATCCCAATTAAAACTGCAAGTGACTTATTTGAGCGAAGTATAAAGCTGCAGCTGTGTGGCTCTTTCAGAGTGTTTTCTGTTCACACTACTAGGGTATGGTAAGTGTAATTTCAGACGCTTTTACGCATGTGCGAGGTGTGTGCGCGTTACTTCCTAACGTCTAACGTTGCCGTGGGGGGGAGCTCCTTCAGTATTCTCAGCTATCTTTGGTGCAGCAGCAGCAGCAGTAGCACGGTGCGAAAGGGCGCACAAGTGTAGTCAGCCAGCGACCCAGCAGAAATGTCGGAAAGTGGGAGTCAGGAACCCGCCGGGGCCCCGAACGGCAGCGACAGCCCGACAAAACGGGCACCGAGACCGCCTGTCGGCAACAAAGTGACCGTAGTGCTCGGGGCTCAATGGGGCGACGAGGGGAAAGGAAAAGTTGTGGATCTTCTGGCACAAGACGCGGATATGGTGTGCAGATGTCAGGTTGGTTACCCCCACGCTGCATTCACTTGTTATGCGTCCGCTCCCGGTTATAAGCTAGTTAGTTACCGGAAATCTCGCCGGTAACGGTAGCCTCACGAGCTAAAACAAGTTAGGTGTTAGTTCCAAGCAAGCTAACGGCAATTTGCTAGCCAACGA
>LKNJ01005981.1:0-21450 GCA_002120245.1 Maccullochella peelii | reverse complement strand
TCTCTTACGCTTTCAGTCTCTTATGCTTTTAGTCCCTCTTATGTTTTTCCTCTGACAGATGTTTTTCTCCGGAGATTTGGATTTTCTTAGTCATCTCTGGCCTTTTTCTTAGTCGCCTAAGTTGCGCGTATTTTTACTTAATTAAGCAAACTCAGTTTTGTCACCGTCTGTGTACCTCAGTTAATTCAGCGTTCATAACAACTTTGAAGATAGTAGCGACAGGCCATCGAAACTACCATTGCAACTACAGCTCGCCTGCCGGCTGTCCAGAACCGTATTTGTCAAAGAGACTTTTGCATTTGCCAAAAGACTGTGCTTCCACAAACTTAGTGGACAACGAGAACAACGGAGGACCCTCGAACATCGCTGCCGAGATACCTCGCCCTGCACCCCGCTGTGTTTCAGCAGGCGCCCCCTTTGCTGGAAGACCGTAACGTGGAGCTGGGCTCAAGCGAGAGTTCTGGTCCCTCAGAAGACCGATCGGCAAAAGTGTGATAAAGAGTTGATGTCGGATAAGAACTCTAAATATTAGATTTAGATCTTAGAGAAAGGAACTAACAAACGAGCCTTCATTCGTTCTTTTACCTAAGCCACATATTCCCATTAATATCGCCAAAGATAATTCATTCTTGAAATTGCTATTCAAATAACCTTTTCTTTTATTTTAAATGATTTTATTCCATATCGTATCATTACGCATTGTCTCGTATATTCACACTATTGACATGTTAAGAAACATTTAGCTATAAATAATTGTTCATATTTATCACCAAGTTTTGTCCGTGGACGTTTCTTCAACGTAGAGATCAAAGATCAATGTATTGAGAATTCACCATTCAGGTAATAAGACTGATCAGTTTAATTAATTTTATTTTCCTTCGACTGAAGGTGGTGCCCCGAATTTGATAACATAACAATAACGTGATTCTCCTAGGTAGTGGCTGGGTTGAGGTGTGGCCCTGCTACCGAAATTCTGCTAAAAAGCTCCAAAAAATGGTAACTCCCCCATCCACCCACAAAAGAACACAGCAGCAGATTAATATGATAAAAGCATTAGTTCCCCTCTGAGCTGCAGTTCCAGTTCCACTCTGAGTCTATCTGCTGGCAGCATAAATAACATGAGTTTCCACTTCTCTCTCTGATGCAGGCCTCCTGTTTCTTATTGCTGTTGGATAGAAACTCAGCGCTGCATCTTTCAGGCCATCAGAGTCCAGATTCTGTAAAGAGTACACACAGATACACACGTCAAACTGTCTACCTGACCTCTTTTGCCCTAGCCACCCTGACACCCACCCTGCTTGGTGNTTGAAACTGCTATTCAAATAACCTTTTCTTTTCTTTTATTTGATTTTATTCCACATCATATCATTACGCATTGTCTCGTATATTCACACTATTGACCTGTTAAGAAACATTTAGCTATAAATAAATGTTCATATTTATCACCAAGTTTTGTCCGTGGACGTTTCTTCAACGTAGAGATCAAGGATCAATGTATTGAGAATTCACCATTCAGGTAATAAGACTGATCAATTTAATTATCTTTATTTTCCTTCGACTGAAGGTGGTGGCCCGAATTTGATAACATAACAATAACGTGATTCCCCTACAACGGTATAGATAATGGATGGATGGAAAAACTATATAGCAAACAATAAAGTGATTCTAGACATGCTCAAACATCCCTGTTAATGCACACACTGCTCTACAGTTCTCTTTGTATCTTTATTAGATCTCTCGCAGCTCCATCTCATCTTTCTCCACCTTATTCATCCTTTCAGGAGCTCTATGAAAAATTCATACTTGGGGATGGGGAACTGCCCGCTCTTATTTAAAAGAAATCATTCATTTTCACATCTATTGGTATATTCAGACTACCTCTTTAGATCTGAATCTGCACTTTAGAAAGAGGAGGCAAAAGTTCCATCAGCGGTGGAATAAAGGTCCGAGTAGGCAATTCATTCATATGCTGGTACAGGCTTCTCCTACAGCAAACTGTGAACATCAATACAACGCCTTTAGCTATGCTAACTACCCTTTTGCCATTAACAGAAAACAATATTCCTGTTTCTGTTATTCTTTCTACCTGGTTTCCAAATTTCACAGTTGCTTGAACAGAAAGTAATTCATATTTGGAATTGTTATTATTGATTTCTTTCATTCTTCATGCTTTAAATATGGTGTAACATCCAAAAATAATGCATTAAATTTAATCAAATCAAACTTAACATCAGACAAGCAGGGAGGGTCACCAAGTCACATAAATACATTAAATACACGCACTCACACCACGGCACTGGGTTAAATAAACACTTATCGGCTCCATCTGACCACAGGTCAATAGTGGCGGTGCGACCGCTTTGTCACTGGCTCAGCTACACTCTTTAATTACACACCCATTGATTGGTCAGAATGTCGATAAGGCATTTAAGCGGCTTAATCCTCGTTGTATTAACATGAGCAATATGCACATAGTTTATGTATTAATTCTCAACCTGAGGTGGAGCACTTGAATTTGTTGCCTCTTGCATTTCAATCCGGCTGCCTGGGGTTTTCATGAAAAGTCAATAGAAAGAGGAGAAATTGATCGATTTGACTGCTGGTGGCAGGAGGAGGAAGTGGTGGTGGTGGAGGAGGGGTGGTTGCTTAAGTTACTTTCTCTTTTGCTGAACTGTTGCCAAACTGCTATCTCTTCTGTTGTTCTACCCCCAAAAACTCTATCGGGAAGAGTAAGACATCGCTTAAAGTTAAATTAGAGCTGACTTAAAAAGCAATTTTCTATTGTGTGCTGTTAAGTCAGTCCATTCATACATAGATGCTGTCTGTATCCCCCCTCTCCTCCCCCCCTCTGCATCTATACAATAGATGAGAGTTGTTGCTGAGGGAGTCACTCCATCACCTCTGTAGCGACCTCCAAGGTTCCAGCCCATGAATGGTAAGCGCCTTTGGGTGGAGCCGCCTCCGGCCGAGGGGAGCAAAGTCCGGGACGGACAGGGAGCTCATGGCCACCACTCACCATGACCGGAACAGACAGAGCGTAGAGAACAGAGCACTTGCTTTACAGCTGACTGACAGCAGGTTAATTGACTGAACCCTCCCCAGTGCTGCTCAGTAGAGAGCGTCCCCCCCCCCCCAGAGGCATCTCAATTCACCATCTAAGATGAAGATGTTCATACTGATCTGTGGCAAGCAGATGCTCATGGAAATGCACTGGGACTGATGACATAATAGTTCCTGTAATATATTAAAAGTGTGTATTCTCCAGTGTGTTTGTGCTAGATTCATTGCGGAGGATCAGTCATTTATCTCAACAACAACAAACCTGTAGTAGAGATCAGACTCTTCCACTTTTCTGAAAAAACACTGTCTTGTCTTGCATATTTCAGAACATTATTAAAACTTCAGATCTTTATTTGACATTTTAGTAGTTTCCAGATATGACACCAGAGATGTCATGCTGAATTTGGGAAACTGTATGCACAATTCATCCAGAACATCTACGTGTGAGATTATGGTGTAGTCATAAAAATAATGATAATACTACTATAATGGCGATGCTGTTCTGTCAGACGATCACGATCAGTCCAGACTGGAATTTCTTTTTCTTTGACATTCATGATCACCAGAGGATGAAGCTGACTACCACCATGAGGTTGAGTGAAATGTCTCAACAACTATTGGATGGATTGCCATGAAATTTGGTGCAGACGTTCATGTCCGCTCAGAATGAATTGGTCAAGTCAAATCAAGTCAATGTTATTCATATAGCCCAATATCACAAATCATCAATTTGCCTCAAGAAGCTTTACAATCTGTACAGCATATGACACCCTCTATCCTTAGACCCTGTAATAACATTTCCCCTAGCGTCATCAGGTCAAACATTTAATTTGTCCAATACGTAAATACTTGCAAAACTAACAACATTCCCATCAGCAGTATTTTGTGCTTAGTGCTAATTAGCTAATGTTAGCATGGTCATTGTGTATAGAGCCCCTAGTGTGGCTGTAGACTCTTGGTCTTGTTTATCAGTTTGGTTTTGTGTTCTTTTCTGAGTTATAATCAGGCTATACTGAGGAGGGTGGTTGTGTATCTATAATAGTCTAATACAGTGTGCATAGGCAGCAAAGTGCCCATCTAAAGAAAATGAATGAATATTTGGCTTGGACATAAGGGTCCGGTGGCGTGGTTCACATGACTTTGTGCAAAACGTAGATTTACAGTAGTACAAGCAGAGAAGAGCCTTGAAGTCAGCAAACTTATTCAGTAATGTCAGTTGCACAGCAACATATCTAAAGTCCTTTATTAGCTATCATAAGCTACTGACCAAGTATGGCTGTAGTGGCAAAACCCCTGAGTGCACTGAGTTGAGCAAGGGTGGGTTTAACTGCTTTTGAATTCAGCTTTTTTGTGTTATTACTTCTAGGCAGGACTTGAGTGATTTGAAAAATCAAGGTTTGTGTTTACTGACTAATGAAAATTTAACAGCGCAGGATTATCACACTCTGTTGGGAAAATCATAGTTTTATGTAGTTAAAAGTAACTTCCTACTGTTTTGGGAACACCTGCATTTCAGGGAATTTGTGTATGTGTATAATTTCAGGTTCTGTGTATGTGTGTCGATTGATTGTGGTGCTGCAGGAAAATATAAAACACTTGTTGTGCAGCTCTCAAAATTTGTTCGACAATGTAGCTTCAGAAGTGTTTCTGTACCTGCTCCTGCTAGCAGCGCTCCATTAAAGCATCATAAGACTGTACTGTACTATTGTAACGCAGCCTTTCATACAATTCTTGAGGGAAATGGGAAGCAGCAGTATTAAGAAAAATGTGAAAGATTTTTCCAGGACTCTATCCTGATGCTGGGATTGGCTTTCATTTCTGAGGCTTGGAAACATTGCTTTCATTTACGCTGCCGGTGGATGGCTTAATGGCGAGCCGTTTGGTCATCTCTCGTGATCGTGCCATGTATCACGCATGACTCGTTTACCTGCGAACCTGTGAGTTCAACTGACAGTCATCATCACACTTGAAGCCAAATACAAATAAAGTAAACAACTAAAATATTTATTAACTGAAGATTTTTTTTACAGCAAACTCTTATCACGACACAGTCTTCAAGTCAAATGACACTTTGACCCTTTGAGTACAATTAGGTTGGCCACTCTGATCTGGAGAAGTAACAATGAACAGACCTGGGGGGATTCCTCCACCGCGGTCCTCTATCAAAAACATGAACAAGCACATCAGGATCTAGAAGGTCCAAAATTGCTTCTTTTAAAAAGTCAGACATTAAAGGAGAAACACAATGGCTTGCTTTTTTTTTAGTAGGAACTGAATCAAGAACAAGATTTTCAACATTAGATTTTTTTTTCTTTTTTTTTTTACATGTGTACATAGTTCTATTTTGTCTGGTTGTCATGTAGAGATTTTTCAGTTCAGTTCATACAGACGTGTGTTAAAAAAAAAGGGTGACGTGACTGGTCTGTCCAAGCTCCTCGTCTCCTTGCAAAGACGCCTGGAACAGACGCTGGTCTATGCTCATTCTGATTTTCCAAAATCCACTTCTGTTGACTCTCAGCCTTCAGTGAGGGACACTGATCAGAGATCTGTACATACACACAGGCTAGTCAAATCCATAATGTTGTCCTAAAACAGTGAAAAGACATTAAAGTATGACAGATACTAAAAGGGTTAAGGCAAGAATAGAAAAATAAAGAAATAGTAAAAACAATAGAAATGTTGCTTCTGTCATACTCGACTTGCAACGCTCAGATCCTAAGAAGCTGTAGTGAGAATTATTCACATAGTCTTACTCTTTACAGAACCCTTCACTTTACACAGTATTTACAGCAAAACAGAACCTATCCCACAAAAAGAAAAGTAGTCCACTAAAATGAACACATTATTCATGAACACAATGATAATTAAAAAACTGTATAATTTTATCATATCGTCAGTATGTAAAAACATTTACACACAGACTTGCAAATAGTGTTTTACAGTAGTCATTATTATATTTCATATCAAATCAATCAACAGAGCAATCTGAAAACCTTGTTTTCAGTGATCTTTTGTACAAATGTCTGCTTTCGATTGCTGTGTTAAACTTTGATGGGTACAGATACCATTTACATCACTGTTTTTCTTTTGTGTGTGTACTTTGTTCACAGTTGACAATTTCAGTTTTACAAGAGGCATTGTGATAATGGAGGAACGTACACAGAGAGAAATGCTCAGGTGAGACACAAACAGATGTGGTGGCAGAAAAAAGACGTCACAAGGACATTGTGACTGAGAGGTCAGAGCGGCGGCACACCTCGCTGCATGCCACAGTCCCCACCAGAGGAGAAAAAAAACAGCATCACCTTTCCCAAAAGTCTGTGAAATGACCACCATGTTTTAGAGTCCAAACAACGCGCTCTGTGCATGAAAGGGTAGAAAAAAATCTTTCCCTGCTGTTTCTGTGAGGGACCAGAAAAACGACCAGAAACAAGTTTGACATTAAATAGAGGAAGGTCAGCAGGAGGGAGATGGCGGAGGCATTTACTTTCAGCTCCAAAGACCAAGGTCATGCTTGACACCAGTTCCAATTCCCTCCCAAAAAATGCAACCGTTTTTTCTCTTTATAGCTAGTGCAGACTGCAACACTTTCAAAATCTCACAATTGCTGTAATCCTCTTAAAACAAGACATTTTTTGTCCCAGACTATTGGCTTATCGATGTGTGGGTGCACAAATGACACAAGTGATCTCAGATGAGCTTTACTGATAAGATTATTCTGTTTGGAGAGATCCTCCAGTGGAGGGAATGATCGTGATATTGAACGAAAACAGGCGAGAAGTGACTCTACACACGTCAAGTCAATTTTTATTTATATAGCCCAATATCACAAATTTGTCTCAAGGGGCTTTACAATCTGTACAGTATACGACACCCTCTATCCTTAAGACCCTCAATTCGTTTCTCCAAGGTGCTCTACAAGCTGATGATAGAAATATGTTGCAGCAAGTAGGACGGCTTATGACAAAGTCAAGACGAGTCTCTGAGCCACGCGAACTACATGTCGAGATGGGCAAGAGCGTGGATTCCATGCCTACTTTAGGGTTTTTGTCTCAAGATCTCAAAAATGTGTCTGGGACAGGAAAATGGCAGTTAAAGTTGTGTGGTCTGCACTAGGCTGACCCTGACCTTGATGGGGAATACCAGTATCTTTTAGGGCTCCAGCTGATTTGAAGGAGGAAAATGAGTCCTGATATCTGTATACTATACTATGCTGACGGTGTGCTGAAAAACCAGAGGAAGAAGAAAGTGTAGACCTTTGTTATCAGGTAATAATTTCATAGTTGAAGCATAATTCATAGCCACATCATGTAGTTCACATTTCAAAGTCAAAGTTTTGAGACAGTGTTAGAAATTCCCTCCCTTCCTGTGTAAAAAAAAAAAAAATATCAAAAAGTGATGGACAAACAGGGTGATAACGACGACACTTGAGGGAAACATTAGCGCTGTCGAGACAAGCTGGAGGATAATGGAGAGAGGTGTGGAGGAGAGGACAGGGGCTGAGGGCAGAGCTGTGAACATGTGAACAGTAGCAGGAAAAGCACCAGACTCTCCTGCCTTAATGAGCCTGGCTGTCTGTAAACAGATTCAACACTTTGTGACCTCCTGGCATACTCAAATCCAGCCCTGCGTGACAGGGCTTTAATTATCTCCACTCTCTCTCTCTTTTTTCTTTTTCCTCATGTCTCTCTGCCACTCTCTGTGTGCGCCATATGGGTCAGACCTGAGGAGCCCTGGGAGACGGCGAGAGAAGTCCGACCCACCACGAGCTCTGCCGATTTAATCAACAGCTACGGCTGGTGCTTGTTCTGGCCATTGGGAATCTGTTGAGAACCACCACCCTGCTTTCACACGCTTTTGATATCATGACTGTTGTCAGACGTAGCTATCTGGCAGTCAACCTCATCAGAGAGGAGACATTGAGGGAGAGCATTGGAGACAGAAGTGTAAATGGCTCAGCAGGATGCACAACAGCTATGTCCCAATTCAGAGCCTGGATCCTCTGAAGGATGTGGCTCATGAAGACAGGTGATTTAAAGACTGAAGACCGGGGTATACTTGAAATGAACTACTGCGTACAAAGTGTCGCCCGACTACTTCTAAAGGCAAAAGTGTTGGCTGTTCGGAGCACGTCTGCCATCACAGAGAGGGGTGAGACACAATGAATCATACAAATGGAGATTCAAACCCTGCTCGCTTTCTCACCTCCACACATCTGGCCAATCACTTAACACCCCAGTCTGTCCAGTGTGTTTGTATTTTCTGTGCGCACGTTGGCATGCACATGTGTGAGTCTGTTTTATGAATCCAAGGGGAAAGTCATCAGATAAGAGGAGGGGTGCGTGGCAGAGTCCCGCAGTGAAAGGAGGAGAGGAAGAGTGAGGAGAGGAGGACAGGAGGAGGAGGAGGAGGAGGAGAGCTTTAGTTGTTCTGAAGGCAGTCGAGATCCACCGAGCAGCAAACGTTCCCATTCTGAGCAGCGCAGCATGGAAAGACAAGAAAGAAGACAGAAAGTATTAAACGTACTGCAGTACATAATAATATGCTGTACATGTTACATAATAACACGGTTCAGAGCCTGGCTGGACATAATCAGTCAAAATATAGAGACCGAATACAGAGGGAACTGTTAACATGACGTCTACAAGTATCATTAAATTCCAAAAGAACATACTGTATTTCTTCCACTGCCACTAGCAGTATCTAGTCATTCAGTTTCAGGCTTGTCTGCTGTGGTTTTGAGATACCCGTTTCTGAGATTTATGCTGCCACTCGAGTACATTGGAGGTGAACAGAATTTAGGATGTGTGGCTCCAAGCAGTGACAACTTTGGGGAACTGAACAGCAATATGTCTTTCCGCAGACAAGGTCCCAGTTACTTTGGATAATCAACAGACCTCACTGTCACAGTGTCACACTTTTCATTGGAACTACTTTCTACTAAAAAAGAAAGTCACTATGAAAAGGATTTCAGAGGCCAATCTTTCAAAACCTTATGTGCATGGCTCGATACCTCAAAACTACGTTTATATTTGTCATTTGGCTGAACTGACGCTTTAAAGCCAGGAGGATAGATAACTGGCCAGGGTAACCAGGCCTGCACCCTCTGACCATGGGGGGGCCACAGCTTTGGTTGACCGAAAAAGTGAGGCCCCTTGCTGGTCAGAGGCAAACTATGTCTTTACCAAGAGTGATGTAGCACATGGGCTCATATTGTGAGTGACCAACCAATCACAGAGCAACAGAGTGACTTATACAAGTACAGTAGGTCTGAGCTCCGACATTAGCTATAACCACTTGCTGTGACCACAGTGGGAGTGAGCGCACCAGCTATGACTTGTATTTCCACTGATTCAGTTCCTGTAAACACTATACAAAATAACCTGACATAATGTTGATTATGGTTTAGGACCATATATTTGATGTGCATCTTCTGGCTAATTCAAATTCTGATTGCAAAAAAAAAAAAAGCGGAACTGAGGAACAACAGATTATTTTCACTAAATGTGTGGAGATGATCTGAGTTATGGTGACATGTTCCTGACACAGTAATCTGCATAATTTGTTATTTTAAGATTAAATGTACGTTACATCTTCTGTGAGAGTCAGATTTTCAGATTTGTTTGTATTCATCTTGGAAGACAGACAAGTAGACATTGCATATCCTCCAGCACACATTAGATAAACTCACTATACCACAGTTTCCGCCTCCAAGAATTTTCTTCAGTACCAATAGCCTGTAATTCCTTCCTGTAACATTTTGAAGGTACGGAGGAATTTAAAAATTCACACGAACATGAACTGAGTCAAGTTTCTGTAACTGCATGAGATTTTTATACCCCAAAATTACATTACAGTACAATGGTCTAGTTGCAGGGATGGACAAACAACAGATTAGGTAAAAGCACTATGCTATTGTACCTCAAAAACTGGCAAACTGAGCATGATTTATTCCTGAGAATAACAAGTTAAAACACCACACCAGTGTTAAATCAAACGCATGCTGCATAGTAAAGCAAACCTTCATTGTGGTTGTTGTTGCTTTGGCCTACCTTACACTGGCAGGTAGTACAGGGTGAGTTGGGCATATGCCATGTGTCTCCGCTGAGGCGGACGACACCTGCGGGGTCCTGGCACGTCTGCCGGATGTCATACGACAGGTTGTCGGCCAGGCAGGGGTCTGTGACGCAGCGCTGGCAACACTCGCCCTCCGCCACCGCCGTGTACTCGCACATCAACACGGGGCAAACCAGAGGCCAGCAGTCCACTTCCCCCTCCTGTAGAGACGCAGAGAGAGGTAAAAAAAAAAAAGAAAAAGAAAGAAAGGCAACACAAATGTCACTGTGTGTGTTGGTTTTTGTGTGTAACTCAGCTAATCTGGCGACTGCAGTTACAGCTCACATGCTGATTTGTTGCCTCATCTCTAATTAGAGAGGTGGTAATTATCTGAGCCCTCCACACACAGCCGAGCAGCAGATCAGGGCCAGGTATTAAACAAGCCGCAGCTCTTAGCTTCATGTTGATGAGGAGATTCTGTGTTCCCTGTTTTCGTCTAACAAACCACTCTCACAACACTCAGGGATTTAATTTGAAGGTCATCTTTTGTGTGTATGTGTGCGTGTTTCTTTGTACGGACCATGCAGCGACACTGCTGGCAGCCGTACAGCCAGGATGCTCCGCTGCGGTAGAGTGTGCGTCCGCTCTGGTCCAGACACTGGCTGCTGGGCCTATTGTCACAGCCGGGACAGCAGACGAGATCCTCGTCTGGGTCTCCGCAGTCACAGGGTCTCCTCCTGCAGTACGTCTGCCCGTCCTGCACAACAGAGGTCACAGCGGTCAGAGGGCAAACAGACTTAGGTCATGATAGTAGCAGATGTAGCTGACTTCAAAGAAATAGTGCCAACAAAGACTTCACCTTCACATGTCGCTTCATATTCTGGGCTGTAAAGTACTGTTCCAGAGTTTCTTAATCATAGAATAGGTGGGTCACCCTGCATTCAACAGCAGTTAAAACTGAAAGCTTTCATCAGTCTGGTTACAGTGAAGAATTTAAGGATTCCCTGATGCCCTGAATGTCGTTTCAGAGCCTTTTCATCTCTCAAATGAGTACAATCCTGGAGAGAACACTGAATGCCTGACATTGTCTGCCATGAAAGTGGAGCAATTGCAAAGATATTGAATCTTAGTAAAAGAAAAAAAAATGTAAGGATTCAAAAACCCCTATCAGACAAATCCAACACTTCCAATGATCAGGGTGCGTATCTGAAACCGATCACGGACGCCTTTAGGGAGAGCTAGTTAACAATTTTGCACACTGGGTCATTCAGGCAGATTATTCAATGCCAGCATACCTACAGAGGATTTTAATGTGTTGTAACAACTCTCAAACCTCCATTTTCTAACAGCAATTTATTAGAGCTGTGAATGAAGGAAGAATGTGTTAGAAGTTTGCTGAAATGCAAAGTCAAATGCAGAGGAATCTGCTGGATCGGAGAGCCTGCCCAGCCGCTGTGTCCCTGGCTCTCTGTCTCTACCCGGAGAAAACTTTATGGTCCGTTTTACTCGCCACAGCCAGCACTGTCTGGACGGCAGTGTAATGGAGATGTAAAAATGTTACATAAAATGGCTGTTAGAAAATGTATGGGGGCCATAAAATCATTCCGCATACCATTAAAAGGGTGATACAGAGCCAATGTTTTATCGATGCATATTGTCCTGCTACAGTAACCGCTGACTCCCAGGGTACCAATACCAATGGCCTTGGTCTTTATGGTTACGGCCCTGGACTTGCGGGGAAATTACTGGCAATTGTACCGTGCCGGCAGGATGCATCAAAGAAAACTGTTCATTTTAATGCCAGGAATAAGACCAGGCATGCATGCTAATGCTGCACTGTTGTGCTAACCAAAACAACATCATTATACAGCTTTTTTTATGTCAACTTTAATGACAACAACTTTATGATGAATTTGAAGACTACAGATGACATTCTCTTTAATCAATCGGTATGACTTGTTTTCAACACAGTCCCTAGAATGAGGTATTGCCCTCTAAGGTATTATTTTCTTAAGGTAATTTAAGAGCATTTTGGTCATGTTGAGTCACTTCTGTAGCCTCTGTTATCTAATTCTCTAATTTAATTCAATTTCTCCTTTCATTTTCCTTAAAATTAAGCTTTGGTGAAAGTTGAATATAGAAGATCTTTGCTCTTAAGTTTCCACCTTTGATGTCATGTGCTGGTTGAGTTTCTACAAACTCCTTCCTGCTCTGCCACTTCCCCTATCTGGCTTTATGCCCTCATTCACACATTTCAACCACATCCAGCCACTCAACCTTCCTCTCATGTTCAACAAACCAGTCAACAGTTTCATGTGCATTTACCACTAGTCTGTATTTTCTGACCGTGATTACCTTCTGTTTATCTCGACTTCTTCACAAACCACAGTAACTTTCTGGCTACCTCACAGTCACCAGGCCAGTGGCATCCCACGCCTGACTCAAAAACCAGCAGAGCGGTGGATCCCGAAGGTATCCTGAACACCCCCAATGTGAACAGAGCATCTAACTTCTGTCACACTCAGAAGTTTTTATCCACTTTGCTATCTTTATGCGCTGGGTCTATTTTTTGCCGGAACAGCTCTTGTCTCTGAATCATGAAATTCCCTTGTGAACGTATGTAAATGCCTATATTTATTGGCAATTGACATGAAATAAATAGTTAACTCTGCACTGTCACTCTGAAGTCTGTGAAGCATGAGAAGGAATGCCACAGATTCCCTTCTGCTAGTATACACTATTCAGGAAATACAGATACAAATAAAGATAACAAGTGCAGCCACAAAAGTATCTGTTAAAACATAAATGAGCTGCAAACATTTACTCATTAAACAGCTCTAAGCTCTACTGGGAAATGTGGCTGCTGAAGGACAGACTGCTTGACGTTCTGCTTCTGAAACGTTTCCAGTGGACATTTGATCCATGACGGAGCCAAGACAGAAAGCAGTTCAGCTGAGGATGTTTATGTTCGGATGGTTCAGATATGGTCAGATATGAACTTGTTGCAGAGTAAGCATCTTGCAGAGGATGTTACAGTCTGTTGTATCTTGTCTGTTTTTTGTTTATTTTGAAGTCTTGTCTGTCTTGCTTCCTGTGACCCTGTCCTCGTGTGTCTGATTGTCCACATCTGCTCCTCATCCCACACCTGGCCCTGATCCCCTCGTCAGTCCCTTCCCTATTTATATCTGTCCTTTTCAGTTGGTCTTTGCTGGTCCATTGTGCTTGTGCTTGTCTGATACCCTGCCTGACTACCTGCCTGTCTCCCTATCTGGTAACCTGCTTTTTCACCCGCCTGTCCCCCTGCCTGTTTGCTTGCCCTCTGGAAGCTGCCCTAATAAACTATAAACCTTTGAACCTGCTGTCTGCCTCTGCATCCTGTCTGCGCCTGGGTCCTCTCCCTGCTCCCTGCTCCCTAACAGAGGAAGCCACTGCAGGACGTAAATAAGCGAAGTCACTGAATAGGCATGTTGGCAACATAATGTTAATCACCAGATGTAGGCTGTTGCAGTTTACATATATAATGACAGAGAAATTGAAGTCATTTGGATGTATTTACTAATGTGTTGAACTGAAATGTCATAACTCATGATACAAAAGTATCATAGAATTTGCCTTACCTTCCCCTTGGTGTTTACCAGGGTAGTTTATCTGAATCGTCCTGGTGGTAAATCTGGAATTTTACGAGCCGATGAGAAATCGTTGGAACCATCGCTCTCAGCTGTCATTTTATTCCAAATAACCCTCTTCACCTGTTTCGTATTAATCTCACTCACTGAGCCTCACCTTCCCAAAGACAAATCTGATCAATAACCTCCCTTTCTCGCAGCCACATTGCACCTCCTCATTCTGACTCCTGAGCACAGTATTGAGTTGTTAAGCTGCCACAAATATTTGTCAGAATGTAATGCAGGCTAATGACAAACAGACCTGGAGCACGAGGGGATTTTTCCTTGAGTTGACCCTGTATGATGCTTAATTTGGTCTCCTGAGAAAAGTTTGTTTCATAACTATCCATATAAATGTTAGTATGTCCAGTCAGAGGTGTAGGTAAAGACTGACATTAATGAAACAAGGAAGAAGGTTGATTAACTTGGGTTATATTTTAGTAGTTTTGGACATCACTTCTGTCAGTTATAACATTGTACACACTGATAATTGCTGAGATCTGGGAACACTGCGACATGGCTAAAAGGAAGTCTAAAGGGCCAAGAAACATGGGCAGTATGGGCACATATCCTTGATTCATACATTTTCTTCACTATAAATATTAACAGCTCAGTTACAGGAAGTCACGGAAGAGAGACAGAGCTTTAAATCATAGCTACGATGAGTTAAGATCCTCCACCAGGTTGTGAACCACCAGTGTAGTGATTTTGTAATGTGTGTTGTTCATCTTCTGTACCTTGCAGGAGCATATAGCACAGCGGTCAAAGCTGGGTTTCCATTCCTCTCCATTGCGTCTGATTCCCTCTTCCTGTGGGCAGTCGCCGCTGCAGCCCGGACCAGACGTGCACACGCAGTCGTAGCCTCCAGGGAGGTTCACACACACGCTGTCATTCCAGCAGGTGTGTGTCTGCAAACTGCACTCATCGATGTCTGGAAGACAAAGAGTAAGCCATAGTGATGGGCTTGTTGTACAAATGTAGAAAAACTGTGTTTTTGGACAATAATCTATGAACCAGGGTTTGGAAAACGCTTAATTTTAACCGTTATGTTTTCAGTGTTAGGAATATGCTTGAATTCGAATATACTTATTGAAAAATGCTTGATTTTAACATAATCTGGTGTTTCATCATCGACACAAGGCTGCAAGAGTCTGGATATTTTTGGTTTACACATAAGTACTTGAAAAGTGCTTGAATTTTACTTTTCTAACCCTGATAAATGTAATTTTACAACTAACAAAACTAGGCCAAATTAGCTTTTCTGGAGAAAACTGAGATCAATGAGAAGCTAAGAAGTTATGATGTTTGATTGTTATATTCTATTATCTTCTCTTGTCTCGAGAACAAGTCCATCCATTTGGAAATACACAATATGTTTGGCAAAACATATTTTCAAGTTGTGACATTGAACAATATGACATAGGTCTTGGTAACTTTTTGGTCCTGTCAAGATGGTGTTTTGTAGTATCAAGTATTTCTTGCTCTAAATCATAATTTTCCCCATTTTAAATTATTTTATTTTGTAAAATGGGGAAAATTTGACAACTGAGCCAAAAACCCAAGACTTCTTAGCATCCCTTGGTTTTCATTATATTTCTCAAAAGTAAGTTTTCGAAAAAAGTATTCTTTCAGCATTACTTTCGAATAATTTCAAACGATACCTAGGCCTAGTGTGACATTAATAAACAGTTACTTTGACTTTGATACACGACCCTGTCTCCAAAAAGTTTCACACAATATACTACAAATGTCCTTGCTCATTACACTTTGGATGAATCATAAGTAACGTCTTCATTACATTCACTGGCAACATATCTTCCAAGGAATTCAAGGAGGGCATTCTTCATTCAGAGCTGTAGTGTTGGACAAATGTATTATAGTACAAGATGTAGCCTTTCCCAGCTCTACACAGGGAAATGTTTAATGTTACCAACTCTGTGGTAGTTTTACTTTTAATTAAATGCTCTATTTCCTCACATTACTATGGAGCCCGGCAGTAATAATTTGTGTTGTGCATAAATTAGCATTTTGACCCTCGAGTCATGTTAATCGGCCCCTTCAAATGAATAGCATTCAGTTATTGTAGCAGTAGAAACTACAGGAAATTACAGGTTGTTGTGGTCAGTTAGGGAGGAGCACCCAGAGGGTTAGCAGCACGCTTGCAGCTGTTTAGTACAGAGCTTTCTTTAATTTATTGAACCAATTTCCACAAATTAGTAGTGTAGTATTCCTTCTCTGAACAGTGTTACACACATGCTGCAGTGCAAAATAAACTATACAAATATGAGATACGTGGATTTACTGTATATTTCAGATTTTGACTATTAATCACAATGTTGCGTTATCCCTTACATTTTTTAAGGGATTTTGTTCTGTTATAATTAATTCAAATAAATGATTTGCATTATAATTTGACGGATGGAATTAGGTCATATTTAACACCCATTCCGTGTATATACAAAGTATATATAGTATACCTTGCATACACACTGGCATCATAGCTTCAGTCACGGCCTATATATTCTCTTAGTGGAGTCAGTTGACTCATCAAAGGAAGGAGACATCTGCTCAGTCAGCTTCCTTCTCACTTTTCCTCTCTATAAACCAAAAGAACCGACATGAACAGAGTGGACGGACGGACGGCATTTTCATCTACTTTTCCTTATCAGCGTGACACAGGAAACACGGTGCCAAAAGTCTGCCCCTACCTTTTAGAAATCCATGACATTTAGCTCTCTTTATCCTCACTAAATGTGAGCTGTTCAGAGAGAAAAAGACCAAAGTCCTTTCGACAGTAACTCTGCTCTCCCCTGCCAGCACCTGCTGCCTACAGAGATCGATCACGCCCACACGTCACTGAAACCATGCTACTAATGTTGTATGACCAAAGCCCCGAGGTAGAAAAACTTAAACTAAATGAAAAAAATAGTCCATTTACTTTCTACACAATTGAGTGAGACCATAGACTGTATGTAAACACGTCTCCACTTCCTCCCACTGTACATAAATGAAGCCAAAATATCCTGGATATGGGTGCTGCTATCTTGCGTTGGTGACGTCATTTGGAGCCAGAGTCGGCGCAGTAGTGATCGTATCAAGGTCCCGCCCAAACCAGTCGCGAGCACGTCCCCTTTTTATCGCAAAAAATAATAATGGGGATCTCTCGTGTCGTCCATCTTTATATAGTCTATGGTGGGGACTGTTGGGGAAGTTTAAAAAGCTCGATTTCCACACTTCCCCATTTCCCCGCCAATACAGTATGTTTAAGTTTTATTGAATAAAGTTTCCATCAGGCAATCAAAAGAGTCCTCTGTACGGTAGTCATTTTAGGATATGTCAGACTTGGCTTTGTCTAAGCTGTACTTCGTCACTTTCAAGTGTAGTTTGTGCTTAATGCTAATATAGCAAGTGAAAATGCTCAAAGGCAAAGCACCAATGGGCCATCAACCTATTGTTTTGTATGTAAGCCCACTCAGTAGTTGTGGCGAACCACATGATCATTGGTCAGACATCCTACCTTCTGTACTTTGACTACTTCTGTCTGTCCACCTCATCCAGTGTGTGCTACAGGTGTCAAATTACATGTGTCATGTTATGCTATAGAGAGCCAAAGTGAAACCTGAACTTCCGGGATATTGTTCCAGAAGTAAGAAAATCTCATTTAAAAACATTGAAATTTAATAACATAAATTTCAGGCTGTTGACAATGCCTGTCTGAGCAGTATGTCGTGTGGCTCAACATTTCTGTTCCCATAAGCCCTAGACCACCGAGGGATAAACGTCATGGCTCGACAAAGGAGGTGAGTCAAAGGGATTTGGTTAGTTCAGACATGTCTGTAATAACAGCAAGGCAGAGAGGACTGAAGGGTGCAGAAGTTTTTCAGCAGAGATTTGGACTAAAGGCCTTTACACATCAAAGGCGTTTTTTTTCATGCGATTAATTCGCACGTCAATAAATATGTTCTTTCTGTCATGAGTACTTTCACACAGCGCGAATATTACGCAGCGAAAAAGCGATGTCATTTTTTTTACGGAACGAGGTGGATTTGTCTGAGCTTTTGCACGGCGAATAAGGCATCAACCATGCATGCTGTGCAGGAACGGACATCACATCAATCCGGACCTGTTAATTGTTTGTGTTTCTCATCAGCCTGTATTATATGACAAAGGACACGAGACAATGAACTCAAGGACAACGTGTGGAGCGGCACCACCAGATTGTAGATTATGTAGTTTACTTTAAGATGTAGTCGTTTCGTGTTGTTTATTTGTTACGTCCCCGGTATGTAAAGGCATTAAGAAGTTGGAAAAATAACTTTAGAACAGAGCGTTGGTGAATTTTAGAGATATGGTCTACACCAAGTTAAGATGATGTAGGTACCCATGCTGCTGCGCTGCTAAATTTTCATAGGATCTGTAGTTTTGTGTCTGTTCACAAAGTAACCATTGTTTAACTTTGTTAAAATCACGAAGGTCTGAGTTTCTAATAGTAAGTGCTGTAGTGGATGCCAGTTTGTCTTTGATAAAGGATAGTAAACCCCAGGAACAAATTCTAAATGCTGTTGGCTGTTGAATTTGTGAACACAAACAAAACACAGCACCATAGTTGCTAAATTCATCCAAAGAGTGACCCAGAATCCAAAGACAAACTGATTTATTGCAACCAACAATCAACTTGTTAAAATGTCATCATATTAATACAATGAAAGGAAATGCCAAAGCAGTAGGAATACATGACTGCCAGACGGTTACATAGAAATGTTTAGAGCCTCTGGCCCAAGTTGCTCACACTGTGAAGACACATGCAAGATAAATGTTAGTTTTCTCCAGTGGAGAATGATGAGTGGTATCCGGCAGCAGACCTACTCTGGGTGGACGTGAGGCTTGGCCGATGCTGTGGCCACACCAGCCACAACAATGCATTGTGACAGTGCTGAATACACACTATAATTGGTTGCAGTATCAAGTTTGCTGGATACAGAGAGAGGGGGAAACAGCTCAGCCGAGAATTTATTGTGCCTGCGACAGACTATTTGCATACACTAAATGAAATCCCCACCAGCCAGTCAGACATACTGTACCTCCGCTGGTGAAGGATTAATGCTCTCCATGCTACATGCACCACATTCAGCCACAAGCTGCTGCTCGCAGATGAAGCATACTCTTACGTGTAGGCTGTCAAAGACAGTCTTACAACCAAACACAAAAGCCCTTCGGGGAGAAACCAGATGAGCATAGCCAACCATATGAAAAAGTTACACTCACACCTACATGTGCTGTTACACATGGAAGCACTAATCCTGCAGTGTACGAACATCACAACATATATTCACACAGGCATAGACAGACACATGCGGGCACACAAAACAAATAAATCCCTCTGACAGATGTTGGTAATTAGAAGGCATCAGAAAGCTTACTATTTGAGTATTTAAATTAAATTTCTTTGGTGTGTCTCCAGGCAGCCCATATGGAAAGGTCATATACATCACATGCAGAGAGAAAATGATGCACACACGCTGTCGTGCAGGAAGACAACGGGAGTTTATGGTGTATTAGCCTCATCTTTATGCACAATCTGTTTATTAAAGCCACCTGTCTCTCCCTGGAGCATTAGGCATAAGAAACGTGTTTTGAGATGCAGCCCATGCAGCTCTCAGTCAAAGCAATAAAGCTAAAGGACTGCTGCTTGCAGCTGCTCTGGCCCAGGCCTCACCACAACAATACGCAGTGAATCACAATGCAACACAATAAAATGTAATTATTGCACCACGGCATAGCCAACTCAAGACATTGCACTGCAACAAAACAGAACGTAGAACATAATAGCTGCGGTTACATGGACAATGTTTCTTGAACCCGATTGAAATCATTCTGATTAGAGCTTCCAACTTAAAGGTTTACACGGATGCTAAATAAAATGATCAGATAAAATGTGTGTTTACATGCCCAAAGCATTTAATCAGAATATAACTCTTGACATGAGCACAGTGGCTCCGCCCGCTGTGAAGCGTCTAATCTATACGTCTAATGTATACTGTCACATGCACTTGTCTGGTGAAGGAGTGACACACATACGCAACACACACATATATGCATTATGACACTTGTGTTTGTGCTGTAAAGTCTAGAAAAGCAAAGTCATTAATGCCATCTCTGAATGACATGAAAATAACGGCTTTCACAAATCACACTGAATAAATCACATTCAAGCCATGAATATTTTTGTTTGAAAGCCTCAACAAACAAGTAAGTTAATGTCCAATTAGGCTTGAGACTGATGTGAGTAACGTCTCCGTTTGAGTCATTTATGCAGATATGAGTTATGTTTTGATTTTTTTTATGTGATTACACCATTTTTTAAATCATGCTGATGACACAAGTTTTTGTTTGTAAAAAATTGAGGCAACCCAAGTGAAAATTGGTGCCGTCTATATATGCTACTTCAGCCCATTCATGTAAAAGCGATGTGCTCTGGTATCTGCCACACTACGTGCGTTTCCATCCACCTGTTTTATGCACATTTTGGTTATTGTTGTATCGACAAAAGGAAAATTTGACAAAGTGCAATGGAAACAAACTTGGCGAATAAATCATGACATACGTGAAGCATGTGACTTTTACTTCCATCTTCTAGCTGTGCCCTCTTTCTGCAATGGTTGCTGGTTATAAAAGGAGTTTAAAGAAATACCTAATGGCACAGAATACCAGCCCCTCTCCAAATAGGACATGTTTTGCTACATAATGTCTGACTATACAATCATTAATGAGGAACTTTCTTGGTCATTTTTTATTTTTATTTCATTTTATAGTATTTTCTCACTGTATATGCTGTTTTTAGTGGTACTACTATCATTTTTGTGCTGTATCAAATGTTTTACTATTTAGATATAGTGTGTGTACTTGTTATTATCGTCATTAGTAGTCTTATTGTTGTTGATTCATTGTTTTTTTGGCTTTGCAGTTATTCTTTTGTTCCCTTTTGGATTTTTAATTACATAATTGTTTACATTATGATGTAATGTGTACTTGTGTGGACCCCAGGAAGAGTAGTTGCTACCTTGGTAGTGGCTAATGGGGATCCAAATAACTAAATAAACCTTGATGAACCAACACCTGATATTTGCATTAGAGTATCCGATGGAAATGCGCATTCATTTGTATTTTCTTTTGGAGATTTTATGGAAATTCAACTAGGAGTCACCAAAGTCAGACATTTTGAAATCCTACACATATGGGGCTTTACATACATAATTTCACCTCAGAACGTAGACAAACTTGTCCTGGTTCACATCATGTAACTATTTAAGCCATAGGACATACAGTTTTTGAACTGTCTGCCTCCAAGCATCAGAAAATCCTTCAACTGTCTCATTAACTCTAATGATATTTTGTCTCCTACGGTCTTGAGCAAAACACAAATGACAGGTGTTTTGAAACTGTGGTTTCTCTGCCTTTTTTTTACTTTGCCCACACAATTTTTACATCAATGTGTTCAGAAATGCCTCCTGGTGCTGACAGTAAAGTCATTTCATAGATGCAAGCTACGGTTTTTGAATGATGGTGACTTTTCTGAATGAAACTTTTACAGGGTTCTCTCTCCCTGTCTCAGTGACTGAGCACTTTTCAGGCAACATTAGTTACACGCACAGCTGATGTTGATAAACAA
>LKNJ01005980.1:1862-31542 GCA_002120245.1 Maccullochella peelii | reverse complement strand
TCATCTAGGTTTTTATGTCCTTGAGGCATGCTTGAAGTTTAACTAATTGATTGGTTTCATCTGGTAAACAATGAAAATTTATGGAGTGCTTCCTAATAATATTGCCTAAAGGAAGGTGATTAGAATTAGTCATGGAGTTCCACAAGGTTCTGTGCTTGGACCAACTATGGTGTGCATAGAGGATTCATCGTTAACATGTATAAACTGATATCGATCTGATAAATAGGACTTAAACCGGCTTAGTGCGGTGCCTTTAATGGCAATTAAATGTCCAGAGGAGGGACACAGGAATGAGCGACCAAGAAACCGAAGGACAGTCGCTTCAGGCGGACAGCCTGGAGGCAGGACAGGGCAGAACTGAAATTGGGGACTTCTAGAGAATGGGCAGGAGGGTGGCACCGTGGAGGAAGCCGATCTGGAGGACGACCAGGAGGCCGGCAGCAAAGACCAGGGGGCACTGGAGATGACTGTAGCTCAGGAGACCCAGGAGGCTCTAGCAGAGGCTCTGGAGGCGACTGCAGCTCAGGAGACCCAGGAGGCTCTAGCAGAGGCTGTGGAGGCAACTGCAGCTCCGGAGACCCAGGAGGCACTGGAGATGGCTGCAGCACAGGGGACACTGGAGGTGGCTGAGGCTGCAACTCAGCAGGGGCTGGAGACGACTGCTGCAGCTCTGCAGAAATGGGGACTGGGGGCTGCCGCCTTGGCGGCGGAACGGGAACTGGTTCAGGTGTCAGCTGGACAGTCGACTGTACACCAGAGCAGGCATTTACTGGACCATTGATTTAGGAGCTGATCACAGCCGGACCATGTCCTGTGCAAAGTTCAGCATTACCTGTAAGCTGGTCTGCAGCTGTGGGTTATCCACTGGAGTCGGCTGAACCGCCAACTGGACACTGGGAACTAAAATAGGCATCGGCTGAACTGCCGACCGAGATCTTGGAGCAGGTGTTGGCTGGACCAATGACCGGGCACTGGGTCAACCGGCTTAGGAGCTGGCTTCGACCAGCCCATTCACTTGGCAAAGCACTGCTCCACATCGCTGAGCGGCCGAGACCCCCGATGGCGCAGAGAGCCGCAATGGCCACAACTTTTGTGGCCTCCTCGGGACACCGGGAATATGGCCAGACGAGTTCCCACAGATGAATCCCTAACCGGTCTGTGTAGGGCTTGTACCTTTCTGAACAGGCGGGTGTCAGGTCTGCCCACTCATCTGATTCCGACTCTCGTACGGGTCAAGAAAATCGGGCATCGGTTCTTCCCACTCATGTAAGAAATTACAGAAACACAGGAGATCACAGGAACACTAGAAAAGCATCTAACACAGACACAAAGCACAAATCAAAGCACACATCTAAACACAAGACAATGGACCAACAAGAAACAAAGGACGGGGACTGGTATAAATAGATGACTAGACTAACGAGGGAATCAGGGGCAGGTGAGTAACAGGGACCAGGTGTAAGAAATGAAAGCAGAGACACGAGGACAGGAACACAAGAAACAAGAGACAAGACTACAAAATAAAACAGGAAACCACACAAAGACTATGAATCAAAAAGACAACAAGAAACAGACTAAGATCATGAATCCTGACACATATCTAGTAAAGAAGTGTTAACTAAGGGTAAAACTTCTTTAAGCAGCGTAGTTGGGACGGGGTCTAAGAAACCCGTTGATGAAATTCGCACTTCTTGGCTTTCACAAACAATTAGTTCTCCAGCAGCCGCAGAGAATGTCATCCAGGTAAGCAACCACAAAACGGTTCAAAAAATCCCTCAAAACATTGTTTATCAGACTCTGAAAAACTGTTAGTGAGTCCAAATGGCATTACCAGATATTCGAAGTACCCCAGGGGAGTGTTAAAAGCTGTCTTCCAATCGTCCCCTTCTTTGATTCTGACCAAATGGTAGGCATTTCTCAAGTCCAGTTTGGTGAAATGGTGGCTCCAGAAAGGGGTTCGAAAGCAGAATTTAGCAAGGGAAGTGGATACCTGTTTCTGACTGTGATGCTGTTAAGTCCATGGAAGTGAATGCAGGGGCACAGAGTGTGGTCCTTCTTTGACACTATAAAGAATCCCGCCCCTACCGGCAATGAGGAGGGACAGATTATGCCCGCTGCCAGAGACTCATTGATGTACTGCTCCATGGCCGCTCTTTCAGGTTGCGACAGGTTATATAGTCGGCCAGAGGGCAGTGTAGCTCCTGAAATGAGATCAATAGCACAGTTATAGGGGCGATGAGAAGGAAGAGACAACGCTCGTTGTTTACTGAACACCTCCCCAAGGTCATGAAACAGAGATGGTACCTGGGACAAATCAGGAGGTTGAGAGGGGGTAGAAGGAACAGAACAAACAGGTGGCAAAGCTGACTGTAGACAGGTGGGTAATGTGGCCTAGCAACCGGACGTCCAGTGCGTTGACTACCTGGGGAACTGCCAGCGCCACCACCGGCAGGTTTGCTTGCCAACTCCAAATCAACAAAACTATCATCCGCACCAGAGTCAGTCAGTGCACTCACAGGAACATTCAAAGTCTGATAACATATTTGGGCAGAAACAAGCATTCTGGCAGGGGAGACTGGAGAAGATCCTGACTGGCTCACCTGAATCCCCACCATTAGGGGTGAGCCTTGTCTTTTAACTGCTGGGCCCAATTAGCAAGGAAGTGATCAGATTTTTGATCTGGCTAACAGGGACTGTTAAATTACAGTGTTAAATTAATCACTGGATTTCATCTGGATATGACACACTTGATAAGTGGCATTTGTCACTTGAAAGGACAAATGGATGGAGTCTTCATTTTGTGTACACAGCCATGTTGGTTATTGTTTCAAACTACAGCGTTAAGAAAGCTAACCAGAAAGATTAATTCCTCTATTCCATAGAAGCTTGTTCCCAGGACACTGCATATGAATTGTTCTCTCAAACTCATCCTGCTGCTTTGACTCTCTAACAACTTTCTCTCCTTTTGTATCTGTCTGTGGTGGCCATCAAGTGCAAACACACTGAGCCAAAGGAACGGCATTGGGAGAAACCTGCTGTAACCTCAGAAACAAAAAAAAACATTCATATAAAAATGATACTAAATTTGCACTGTCCTGAAAAAGGCAAAATACATGAAACTGCAAGTTCAGAATCTCATCAGATTCACTGTGAAAAGCATTGCATGGCACTCTGCAGGACCTCCTCCTTTTCTATTTTGAAGTCCTTACCTTGTGCAAAAAGTTCTCAACGGCTTAGGACCGGCCTACGTCACAGACTCCCTGTTGTCTTGTCTCCTTTACGAGCCCTTAGATCCTCTACTGCGGGATTTCTAGGTACTCAAAATCCATGAAAAAGAAAATTGGAGATGCAGCTTTTTTCAGCCATACTAACCAAACTGAGGAACTGCCTACCCAAAGATATTAGAGGCAGGCTCTGTTGAACTTTTTAAACGCCACTTAAAGCTGGGGTAGGCAAAATCTGTGCAACCTATACAAAATCTTCCGCAACTCTCTGCTGCCTTGTATCACTTCACTAAGCCCCTCCCACCAAACCCACAACTTCGACTGGCAGCTGCAGGAGTCAGTTACCCTGCGAAACTTTATCCCTCGTAGTGCTCACTCTCCACGGCGTGAGCCTCACCGAGAACGCGGTCCCTCCCGCTGTGACTTGTCTTTTCAAAGATGCCCTTCAAGTGCTTCACGGCTGCAGAGCAGAGCGCCCCAGGCTTCAGAGGCAGCTGCAATGCCGTTCAGCAGTGGAATGAGATGCTAGTACACCACACACACCACTTCCCCCCTTCAAAAGTTATTCCCCACTGTTTGTCATCATGCCTCTTTGCCACGTCAATACTAGCGCCATGGCATCAAACATAATGAGCCTGAAGCTCTGTGTTGAGCCAGGACGTGTTGTTTTGTACTATATGCCGCTGTAAGCAAAGGAGGTATTGGAAATTTTTCACAAGTTGCAGGATCTTCAGCCGTATTTTCTGCCACTGGCTTTCACCGTCTGAAGGGACATGCATGCGCAGATGGATTTGTAGCTCAGTCAATACAAACGCACCGTCTCTCTGAAATAACCAATGATTTGCCAAAGTCTCCCGTCATGGGATAGATTTTCTGAAGCCTGAAAACAGAGCCAAGAGGAGGGGCAGAAGTAGAGGTTTGCTCTCAGACCACTTGAATCATAATATGCTGAACGGTTATTATGGAATTTTTGCCAAATGATGCCAAAAAGATGCTGCCTACCACACCTTTAAAATCATATCTTTTTAACCTAGCCTTTTTATAGCACCACTTACGATACGATATGCGTGCTTCACATGGAGTCCCACATGCTGTTTTAAAATGGCCTTTTTTCATTAGTTGATCTTTCAAATGACTTGCTTTCTCTGCAGCGGTTTATCTTTACCTGCTTTCTTTTTAATTTAATTTGTGTTTCCTGATTATATTCCTTTTTAAATGTAAAGCACTTTGAGCTGCATATTTTATATGAAAGTTGTTATACAAATACAGCTTATTATTATTATTATTATTATTATTATTATTATTATTATTATGGTTCTCTACTTTTCATTCAATTATTACACTGAAAACATAGTTTGCAGAACATTTAACACAAGTGCAGGCACCGGATGTAGATTTCAGATGAGAGCCTTCTGCTCATAACAGAACATCATAACACAAGAGTTTTCCTAATTAACAGAAATCTGTCGCAGCTGTGTCAGCCCATTCACTGTCTGTGTAAATGAAGAGGTACTGAGCTTTTGAATGGCCAGGCAGTATGAAGCCACAGACAGAGGGACATGCCAGGTTGGTCAGCTACTGTATTACTGCAGAGAGTAATGCAGCTATGAGACCTAGGGGTGTAATGAATGTAAGGTAAAGTCTATTTTACTTTGTTACAGTATCATGTTGGACAAAGTTCCATTACAGTGTAGTGCAGCAGTTGAGAGGTTCAAAGCCCACACAAAAATATCAATGGATTGTCCTCCATTATTCCTCAAGAAATGTGCAGATTTCTTTTTCATCATGGCCATGGAAGGTTCACAAACACAAATCTCATGTTCAGCCTCATGGCCATGGCCATCACCTGTGATGACATCACTGCAGTTATGCCAAGGTTAGATTTATCACACAAAACTTTTCTATCCGAGCAAGAATTGTACTGTAGGTGTCATGTGGATGAAAAATCTATGTCCTGAGGATGAAATATTTGGAGTCGTAAACAGATTGACTCAAATATTTCAACTTTATTACTATTTCCTACTGTACTTACTGTAATTGTGTGCCCAGTTTATTAGTGATCTTTCAGGTGTGCATCACTTTCAGTGTGACATCCAAATAAAGTGATTTAGATAGAAACTGTTGGTGTGTTTCCAACTTGTCTGATCATCTAATTGTGTTTTTTGACCAGTTGGACTTCATCTTAGCAATGTCACCACATTCCCAGATTTCAGCAATTCAGATGGCAAGGACAAAGTTATCACAGATAGAGATGATGTTAAAATTACAAAAATAAGACCTAACAGGCCTCATTGTGAATGAAAAGAGCTCTGCACTCAGTGGCTGCCATTTTCTTTATTCCTGTCATTCTCTTCTCTTTATTTATTTCTGTCTTTGTCTGTTTTCTCCACTCCACTTCCCCTTCTCTCTCTCTCTCTCTTTCTCTCTCTCTCTCTCTCTCTATGTCTCTCTTCCTACCTACAGAACAGGCTGTAGTTGTTTGAACAAGTGCATAGGAGGATTCAGCCTCAGAAAATGAGATTTGTAGGGCGATGCCAGCTTTTTCTGTTTGTGTGTGCGTGTGTGTGTCCATGCTGTTAGCTAGACAACAGAGAGAGGAGAGGTGACCTCTGGGAAATGAGCCTCTGTCAGGGCAGGTTGGCCAATTTGCTCAGGAAAGAACTGTGTGTGTCTGTGTGCTCACGTGCGTGTCTGTGTATGAGAGAGAAAAAGCAATGAACAATAAAAGAAGGCAGTGGAAGGGATGAGGAAAGAGAATAGGAAAGAGGAAATGAAAGAATGCTGACACGTCCTCTCCTTTCTCCTCTCATAGCCTGGGTCAGACTGACAACATCCTCATTTCTTCTGAGTGTCACATGGGGCTTAGGCAAGATGAGGAGAATGGCGAGGAGGAGCAGGAGAGTCTATCTTTTATTCTTCAGAAAATTTCCCCCAAAAAATGCAGCCAGTTATTGTAGCTGCAGTGGGTGTGTGGCATGGTATCAAGGCTGTTCAAATGGAATCAATACTTCAACGCTTCATCAAATTTATGGCCAAATCTGAGAGTGTACTTGTAAAAAAAAAATCACCTCTTGAAGAGTGAGCTCTTGTGGTTGTGTGAATTATATTTCTTGTCTGTCAGGAAAGAAGGCAGATGAAGCATGATGTAGTTAATAGTGCCCCCAAGGGAGGAGGTTTGGGTAGGATGGGATGATTCTGCTTGGCCACATGCCAGAGAGAGGTGACTTCAGGGAAATGAGCCTCTGTCAAAGCTAAGACTTCTGTCTTTCGTGTCATACGTCATTACGTTACGTTACGTACAGTGCAAAACGTGGTGACAATGTGAGGCCCTAATGTAGGCACTGGCGGACCATTTTTATTGCAGAGCTCAAAGGGTTAAATATGAAGATGTGTTTCTCTCCATCTCATATTATAAATACAATTGAATACTTTTTGGCAAAGTAAGAAATTTGAAATCATTATGTCTGAAATTTTTAGACAAAATGATTTAATTAAAATTTTCAAAAGATTAATCAGTGACAAAAATAATCTGCTCAAGTTACAACATCAGTGGAGTGGAATATTTTTTTCCAGCAATATCTTGTCTATTATTTTCAAATAACCTTCAACAAATAAGAAGCAAAACCCATTCACACCAGTATGAGGAATAGTGTCTGGAGTCTCTGGATGAGTGGCAGACAAGAACCCAAAAGTACAACACTGGAGCAGACAATGTAGCAGACAATGTAGCAAGAAAGTTCAGTTTACTTAGGTCAGGCAGGCAATGGTCAAACCAGGAGATCAGGCAAACGTGCAAAAAAATCAGACAAGCTACAGGCAGGAATATCCAAAATCCAGGAATCTGGCAAAAGGAACAGAATCAAGAACACTTGAGAGCTATGCAAAACACACTAGACAATAGGGTGGGGACTGAATGAAACTGGACCTGTACGCCCAGCCATGCCGCCAGGAGCGCACCAAATTTTTCTTGTGGGGTCCCTGCTGTTCTACTACTGCCTAAACTTAATTTAATTTTACTGCATTGTGTGACTACTGCAAACATTGACTTTCATTTGAAATTTAATTAAAAAATTATCATTTAATAGCGATGTTAATACATTTGCTCTGGACAAAATGGACATCTGAAGGGCAGCTGGGAATTCTCAAACCTTTGGCACCAGTGTTTAATTGCTACTCCCACTATGCAACACCTGCCCAGCCCCTAGACCTAGTTTACCCTCTTTGATTAGATTTAGTTTATCTCGTTAGTTTATTTTTGCCTGTTCAGTTTCATATTTATTTTTTTCCAAAGCCAATTCCTTGTTGGCTTGTCAAATGTCTTCATCAACTTCTGCTTTGTGTCTTGTTCTATTCGAAGCAACAACAATAATTTTTGCTGTTTGAAAAACAAACTAGAAACCTGTGTCACTGACTGTGAGACGACACAGGAGCATCTCCCATATTTGCAGTCAAAATTTTCATCTCAAACACATTTGCTTTTAGAATAGACTACATTTCCTTTCAACCTTTTGTCACCAATTTCAATGTCATAATGGTCTGCTATTCTAAGTAACTCTTGTACCCAAATATACCACTGCTGCAAAAAGGGATTATTATGCCATCGCTGGACTATCTAATACTATTAGAGCAATTAAGGAACCATCTCCAAATCCGTTCCCCTTCCTCAATAGAAAACAATTCCATTCAATCAGCATCCAAATAATATGCGATGCACAGAATCACATCTTGAATGTGGTGGCCTGCTAGCCGGGGGAACCACCCGACGTGCTGCACAACAGTTCGGTGGGTATGTGGTTGGATCAAGGAGATGGGTGGCTTATTGGTAAGTGTTATAATATTATAGATTTTTCATAAATCCAACTTTTCATTTAGGTGACTGGGGCTATCCGCTACTACCGTGGCTTATGATGCCACTTACCAACCCTCAGACCCAGCAGGAGGTGGCCTACAACAAGAAACTAACACGCACTCGCTCAGTGGTGGAGCACACTATCAGTATTCTAAAAGGCTGGTGGCTACGCCTAGACATGTGTTTTGCACAATATTACAATGCAACATGGTGTGCCCCACCCCACCAGCCACCACCTGAAGACATGGAGGTTGTTGGTTTTGTGCCTTTTTTGTGCTTTTCTGGCCTGGTGACTCCACTTGAAAATGTTTAACAAAACTTCATGAAGTTTTTATTTCTGCAGAAGAAAATATTATTTTTTTAAATTTTGCATTGTTACTCTCTGCCTCTCTTTAAGTAAGAGCATTACATGTAGCCTAAAATACAGCACTGCAACAGTAAACCAAATATTAATCAACTTTCCTCCTCCTAAATGTCCTGTGTAACTCTAACTCTAACTAGTTGTTACTGGAAAACACTTAACATATACATTATTCATCGAACCTCATTTCAGTATAGTAACAGCACAACACAACACAAACGTAGCATAACTTAACAGCTATACATTTCAACAGCAACATTATTGTATTTTACTCTGACAGTACAACTACAATGAAAACGATGGAGCGGTTAGCATTGCAAGAGGCTAATGTGGCTAGCTTAATCGTCGTCTGGTAATTAACATCACTACTTCACAATACGCGAACATACCGTCTTACAAATAATTTCTTGAGCACATATACGCATTCATCTAACACACTGGTAAACATTAACCATTATTATGAGGGGATTCATACCTGAAAAGGGAGTAATTAAATGAAAAACTTTCCTCAGATCATGTTTGACTGAAAGGAGGAAACGAGGTGTCCTTTAACGTAGCTCAGCAGCTCTACACTCCCCATGCTGGGGCCCTTTGGTACTACTATTACTACTCGTTCTCTTACTACCTCATCTGACTTGCTGGTAGTGCACATTATTCCATCCATCACAGTTAAAGTTGAAAAAGGAGCCTGCGGACATGAATGCACACCCTACTACAGGATCTGCAGACCACTCTGACACTTTCCATAAGGCAAACACAAAAGAGCCTAAAGATTGCCTGAGAAAAATTGGCCTTGTCCCAAAACTCCATGGCTGGGTGAAGTTTCAAAAGCAGTTTTTCTCCAAAATCAGAAAAGAACAACTTTTGAACATGATGTCTCCGGGAAGCCATGTCTTTCTCATGCGGTGTACTATTCATCATCATAACATCATGGTAAATGAGAAGACCCTGACAGACCTTAGGAAAATATCGTCAGTACATGGACTAATGTTCAGGAAAATGTGAAGCCTTAACAATCATGTCGTCACTCAAGCCCTGCAAAGTCTCATGGACCCTAAAGAGTCATTATACTATCATTATTGTCCTTAATATATTCTTATTCATTTGGAAATGACTGATGTTCATGCTCTGTTCTTTGTTTGCCTGTTGATTTACTTGTATACGTCATCACCAGATCAACTATGTCCTGGATGTTAATAAGCCAGATGAGTACTATGTAAATTCTTAGTCGGGGACACCCCTAATAGAAATACAACGAAACGTAGTGAAACAAACAGTTGGTCATTCATACAAACGTTATTCTGATGGAAATACATGTGAGTTTATACAGTAACAGATCAGTAATCATCTCATGAGGTCATAAACACAATCCATTTTTCCCAGTATTGCAAGAAGTTATCTACTCGTAGATTTAGCGAAAAAGTAATTCTCTCCATACTTTGAACATTAGTCACAATATCTATCCAGTCAGTCTTTGTTGGAGGTTCAGTCAGTAACCATTTTCGTGTTACAACTAGATATTTGTCTTGCACAAATAAATGAGCTGCAATATTGCCCAAATAGATTGGGCAATATTGCCAAAAATGTTCTGTATTGCCCGTATTACCTCCTGCCAGTATGGCCAAATAGCTGGGCAGCTCCAAAATATATGGAAATTATCTGCCAGCTGTTCTCCACATTTCCTCCAATATAGACCCCTTCCCATCTCACTGGTCTGTACACATGTTAAATTGTAAAATTAACATATAAAATATCTAATCAAATTCCGCCAACATAATTCTCTTCAAAGACCCGAACTAGTAGAAGTAGACTGCACAGAGCACATATTCAACACTAACTACATATACTACATGTCTGTTTTAACGGTGTTTATTGTTGATTTACGATCGGGAGTCTGCACAGGGTGTTTTATTTTGAAAATTGACAGGATTCCTCCTGTGTCTGACTTCATGCCCGGCTCGATCTGCTCTGTGCAGCTTCTGTCAAAAATGGACTAGGTGCCTATTTTAAGCAGAGCAGAGAGCTGCTTCTGGGACTCTTCTGAAACACGCTGCGGTGCGTCTGGTGGAATCACAAGCATTGTCTAGAGTGGCCGCGATCAGCTCCGGTAGCCACGTCGTAGCCAGAATGCGACGCAGCCATTGCGGCCAGGGCTAGGGCTCTCATAATGGTATTAGGCACCCCCACCAACAGTGGGCAGCATATGTCCATGGAATTCTACCAAAAGAACAAAAGGGTGTTTCATAAAGCCAGATTACCTCTAAGGTTAACCAGTTTTATTGGTTAACCAATACAGAAGGTTTAAATTAATTTGTTTTACAGTCAGTTACCATGGAAATGTATCTCTCCAGGCTAACCTGGTCCTAGTCAGGCTAGTTTTCAGGCTTTGCTTCATGTCAGACTGTTAGAATCGAAAATTGAAATACTGTATTTCTCGAAAGGTCCTCTCAAAGGTTACGCTTTACTGCTGTTTTACTGTGAACACCTGTCCATTTGCAGTACCTGTAAATGTTATGTTATATATATATATACGTATACACATACATATGTATATACACTATATGGACAAAAGTATTGGGCCACTCCTCTTAATCACTGAATTCAGGTGTTTCATTCAGTCCCATTGCCATAGGTGCATAAAATCAAGCACCTAGCCATGCAGTCTGCCTTAACAGACATTTGTGAAAGAATGGGTTGTTCTAAAGAGCTCACTGAATTCGAACGTGGTACTGTAATAGGATGCCACTGTTGCAACAAGTCAGTTCGTGAAATTTCTTCTCTCCTAGATATCCCACGATCAACTATAAGTGGTATTATTGCAAAGTGGAAACGTTTACAAATACCTTTACAATTTAATTGTATGGTCTGTGTGATTTTATAAATTGAAAGTATAATATTTATCACACACCAGGGAAAAGCACAACACAACCACAAGGATGCAGAAACAGATCTTTACTGAGGGCAAGAATATTCACACACAAAAAGTACCAGCATACACTGCAGGTAAAGGGGCAGGCGAAACAGGCAGTCCATGAGGCAGACAGGAGTCGGCAACAGGCAAGCAGAGACAGATTTCCACGAGCAGATCAGGAGCAGGCAAGCGGATGGTCCGTAACACAGGCAGGGGTCGATATCCGGTAAGTAGACACAGCATACAAGATTCTTGACTAGGACGTATAACCTCAAACGAGAGAAGACGAACTGGCACTGATGCTGATGAGACTAATCACTGATGAGTCCCAGGTGCGGCAACCCGACCAGCGGGAAAAACCCTGGTGCCAGCTGTTTAAAGTAAAAAACAGACATCAAACATTAGTGCGGGACATAACAATATTAACAAGAACCAGAGGAGATGTTATCACTGCATTGTTTAAGACATCAGATTAATTTATCTTTATTTCTTTTGTTTTAATATTATTTAACAAGCAACTTACTAGCCGCAAGCCTCTGACTCAGATAGTGGACTCTGGTGCTGTTTGCCATGGAAACCGTCTGCTCATTGACTCGCTTCATATGTTTTCCAGTCTTTAGCTAAAAAACATTTTCATAACTTTAGCAGTGAACTCTGTTGTTTTCTGTAAAGTAACATTAGCTAACCGTCTACACTGCAGCAAATATGAGTCAGATTTGATTCCCACCACCTTTTGTACGTTGATAAGTTTCATTGCAGTTTGTTATCAAGACTACTAATTAATGCAAGCTGGAAGAACCCCCAGGCAAAATGTTGTTATTCTACATATTTATGTACACAATGCAGGCCTACACAAGCACAACATTTATTTTATGAATGCCTGACTTTACTCACTCATATAGACCAGACCAGCACGTATGGGATAGAAAATCAAAGATTCTATAGATGTCATTGAAACTTGATGTGTGTTTGGATTACAATTTTGACAAGTTTGTATGTATTCCTTTTGCATTAAACAAACCTTCGTTTTTTAGACACGTCTAATAATCATTTGACCTTTGCCTGAACCTGAGCATTCGCAATACCTTGGTAACTTAAGGTTGATCAGTCAGCCTTCATGCCCTTTCACAAAGATGAAGAATGAAAGATGCACTTACATGCACAGGTGGTGCTCATTCACACACATTTTCAAATGTAAGCGCACAGAGAGACACACACACTCAAATGCACACACAAACACTGTAATGGATCCACCTAATCAGTATTCAGATCTCTACCACTATCTGCCCAGTCAGTAATTAAGAAGAAGAGACAGACCAGAGGGAGGGGTTTTATCTTGATATCCCTCCGCCTCTGGGGGTTAGAGCTGTGACGTGACGCCAGCGTGAGTGCTCGTCAGACTGTAACAGAAATATAGCTGCAAGTGGCTTTGTTGTGGCCTGAGAAGAGCAACGTCTAAGATTGTACTTTTCTCAAGAGTATGAGGGAAAGGATAAGATGCCATAAGGGTTATATAATAGAGGACAGCAAAACAGAAAAATGAAAGCACTCTTCAAGAAGTAAACCTTAATTTAAAACATTGATTAATAGTTACTTAATTTTTTTTATTTTTTTAAATCTTATTTGTGTCTTTTTATATTGCCTTGTGTCTTTTAGATCTTGTCTTAACACCTTTTATGTCTTATTTAAAGGAATCAGTCAACAAAAATCTATGAAGCCATCCAACCAAAACAACGGCTTGCTGTAACACTGAGGTAATTATTATCACACAAAATACTGTTTTAGCAGAGTGTATTGTATCAAAGATTTATTAACAATGAAGTAATGAACAAAACCTTTAAAAGCAAACTGTAAAATCTGAAAAATAAATGTTGTTTTTTTTTAACAATTTTTTTCTGTTACTAACTTTTTTCTGGAGTTTTTCGGCCTAAACGCCGTACCGTCGTTCAAATAAACGAGAGAAACTGCATTTTCGTCGCAGCGCCAGATTCTATCTGAATGCAGCCTTAAAAGCAGAGGTTTGTGGCTGGGTTGTCTGTTGTTGCGGCCAATGTTGTGGGGTTGACTTTGAAACTGATGAAGGATCTTGGGTGCGATGGGTTTCCTGTTACTAGTCTGTGAGGTACTGGAGGATGTGTGTTTGTGCCTGGGTCCTACAGGGCAGTAGTTTCAGCCTGGGGACAAGGCTGAGGGCGAAAAAGTACATCTTCTCCTCATCATTTGGAACATGGGCTGGCAAAGGGACTTTTTCTGCAGTCAGAATTTCTAACAGCTGTTGCTCAGTGGGTTGTGTAGCAGACCCTGATGACAAGGCCTGCACTCTGGGGTCTGGTAGGGGGGTTGCAAACCTCTGTCTGTAATGGGATTTGTTTGTTGGAGGTGAATGTGCACTGGGAGTGAGAAATTTTAGACTTACCAGAAGAATGTGGACTTTATTTTATAAAAGCAAATGTGGAAGTGAAGGAGTTTAAACACCAAGTCCGGGCTAAATGCACAGAATCATGGGCAGAAGAAATCTGGTAAAAGCCAAAACTGAGAACTTATAGTTTTTTTTTAAGAAAGATTACAAATATGAAAATATGTCTAAAAGTCTCTGTGCACAGTTGAATCAGTACACATTGAATCTGGAAGATATAGAGGTCTGATTGAAGATGAAAGACTGAATATTGTGAGCTAAACAAGGTGGAGAACATTTCATTTTATACTGTCTTTTATATCATGATTTATGACAAATATTGTTTTTAAAAAGTTCCTGATTTAAATTTGATAGGTACAGCGAATGGAGCTTTAATTGAATATCTTTTTGATCATGTTTTTGCATTTTCTGAATACCCTCGCAAGGGTATAAGAGGAGAAAAGTAACATATGATAGATACATCCCTCAAACTTTGGTGTCTGGATTGTGTATTGTGCTTAGGGGGCTGTGTTTGAGTGCCAGCATATGTATTGTACTTTAATTGTGGGTTAATGTCCTGGAGTGTTATGTGTGAGAGGTTTATGTTTATGTCTGGATGATGTTTTGTTAGGGTCTATGGTATTGATTTAGTTTTGGTAATGTTATGGTTTATGTTCAGGTATTTTTGAAGGTCTTGCTCTATGTTAATTTTTATGTTCTTGCATTCTTGTCTTGGTTCTATGAGTTTATCTTGGTCCTGGTTATGTCACGGTTTATGTCCTGGTCTTATTTTGAAAATCTTGTCTTTTATTTCCTTTGCATCCCTACCCTCGTGTCTCTCCCTTAAGTAGGTTCACCTGTGTCTCGTCACTCACCTGGTTCTGTTTCCCTCGTTAGTCCTGTCTCTATTTATACCTGTCTGTTCCTTGTGTGCATTGTTGGTTCATTACCTTCTGTTAGATATACCTCACTCCATGTTTATTGTGTCTTGGTTCTTGTGCCCCGTGCTATAAGTTATTTCTGTGTTTACGGACTTTCTACCTTACCGAGATCAATAAAACCTTGTTTTCCCTTCACTACCTCTGAGTATGTCTGCGCTCCTACAATCCCGTAACCCCGCACGCCAATAGATATCACCACGCCTTCACTAACCCTAACATGTTTGTGCTTCTACGTATGTTTGGATGTTGTTGATGTATTGTGCTTTTAGATGATGGTGGTATCATCAGAATGTTTGGTTTGTTGTTAGTTAATGTGTCTGAATAATCCCATGAGGGATGGGTTATGTAAATGACTAGACACAAAAATGTGCTGTTTATAGTCAAATTAGCACATTTTGTAATCTAGTAACTTTTAGCGACTTTTAAAGCAGGCTTTAGCTAATTTCCACTGAAAGTAGTTGGCAACACAGTTTGTACGGAAAGTTCCTACACACAATGATTAAAAATTTGTTAAATTAGCAGTCACTTATCACTCACTAGACATAATCTACATCAGTGACTGTGGACTGAAGTAACAACTTACTGGCAACTCTGTGCTTCACCTGCGAAATCCATAAAGATATCAGATATTTTCAGGTCTGATTTGTTTAGTAATCAAAAATAAGTTCTGTGCCTTTTACTTTTGAAATGCCCATCCAGACCACAATACTTATTGGGTTGTAGCAGGTATCGATTTAAATGCATGGGAATATCATTAATTTTAATTTGTGATCACAGTATTTCTCAATGAACTTTGAAACAATTTACAGTTGTTGAAATAATTACAATCTAATAACAAAAATGAAAAAAAAAAAAGATTAAACACAGTTAACAAGCTTACTGAAACAAATACTGAGACTAATAGCTAGCTGGGGTTTGTTTCCCTCAATTCTAAAATTGTCAGTATTATCATTTTAAAAAGAATCAAAATACACAATCTACAGTCACAATCTAATCAATCATTTTGTGACGCAATATTAGACATCAACCTCAGAGACAAATTGGCAAACCTACATGGTAAATCCCCCTGTCCAATCAAGTAATACTCTCACAGTCACTTTTTTCTTGAGGCCTAACCATAACATACCGTATATACCCAACTCAACCCTTTACCCTAACCTTAAAGGCTTGGTATGGAATTTTTCAAGTCTATCTTAATACAATATTCACATGCCCATATTAGTGACAGCAATTTCAAATCTTGGCTAATGACTTGCTCGCCAGTCAGACAGTAGTGGGGACAACAGGTGCCCCTGTCTGCTTGGTTATGACTGCTGCCATCAGGTGATTTTGAAGGACCTTCACCCATTTAAAAAAGTTAGTGCCTCATCCAAATTGCTCCCGGGTGAAAAAAACAGATACACAGTCGAAGGCCTTCTCCACGTTTAAAGACCACAACATCATCCACTACAGGTTGCTGATGTATCTGAATAACATTTGGTGAACCTTCAGTAGTGAGATGGGTCTGTAGGAGGCGCAATTTTCTAGGCACGTCGCTTTATTGAGAGTAAATGCATTGTTGGTCTCAGTGATGGAGGTAGGAGGCTAGTGTTACATGAATGCTTCAACATATTTAGTATGGTTTCTGTTTAATAGTAAGAGTACTGAATATGAGGAATAATACAAGGTACCAAAATATGATGCCATAGTGAGCCTCACACAGGGCACCAAAAATATGTAGCATAAATGCCTAAAAGGGCGCCATGAATATGTATCGTAAAGACATTAAAGCTTGCAGGCAAAACCTGAACAACCTATGCAAAACCTTCCACCTCTCTCCCTGCTGCTCTGCTATGCCCCTCCCACCAAACCCACAACTTTGGACCTCAGCAGAAAGAGTCGGTTGCCCTGCAAGAGGGCTCTCTCTCCACGGCGTGAGCCTTAGCAAGACCCCGGTCCCTCTCGCCGTGACTTGTTTTCTCAAAGATGTGCTTCACAGCCGCAGGGCAGAGTGCCCCAGGCTTCAGAGGCAGCTGCAAAGGCGTCTATCAGCGGGATGAGAGGCTAGTACACCACAGAAAGTTATTCCCCACTGTTTGTCATCATGCCTCTTTGCCACTGGCTGATACAAGTGCCATGGCATCGAACATAATGATGTGTTGATGGGACATGTTGTTTTGTACTAAACGCCGCTGTAGACAAAGGAGGTATTGGAAATGTATCACAAGTTGCAGGATTATTCTGCCATTGAGTCAGGCTTTCACCATCTGAAGGGGCGTGCACAGGCATCTGCATTTGAAAAACAGCCAATAGGAAATCACCCTCTCTCTGAAATTACCTGTGATTGGCCAATGTCTCCCATCACGGGCTAGATTTTCTAAAGCCTGAAAACAGAGCCAAGAGGAGGGGCAGAAGTAGAAGACCACTCAGACCACTTGAATTACAACATGCTGCACGGTTGAATTTTTGCCCAATGACGCCAAAAAAATACTGCCTAACCCACCTTTAATTGGTACAAAAGTTGAAGTTGTACTCAACTTCGGCTATCAGAAATAATCAGTATTTGTACAGGGTAACATAATTTAACTTGCATTAAATTTACCTCAGGGCACCACCCTTAGAAAAGGGAACATTTTTGTTTGCCAGATGTTCGTTGAATTCACAATTGGTTACAGTTCTAACTTTTGGTAGTGTTTAGAACACAAATGTTGTACAGACTAAATAGAAGTGTATGTGTTTTGTCAGACGTGTGTGAAACAGACTGAATCACCTCCTGTGTAGACACGCTGACATGTAGCTACAGCGAAAGTTTGTTTACTTTGTCTCTGTTCCCTATGGTGTAACACCGGCACTCTGGCAACCTACCAGCTGCTGTCAATCAAACACAGACATTGTGTTACTTGCCCCCCCCAGCCAGCTGAGATGAAAAGGAGCATTTGTAAAATTTGATAGTTGATACAATACATTTAAAAACACGATATTATTTTTGACTACAAAAAGGGATGACTAAATGAGATTCCAGTTGAACTTTCAAGACACTTTCATCTACACTTATATATGTCTCTGTAGACCAGATCACAAATCTGATGACAATCTGTCTTTTTATTCCCAGCTACATGCAAATCAGGGCAGTCCTGTAGTCCGGAAGGAGGTGATAGCGGTAACTGCCAAAAACCACAGAAGAAGAATAACTTCTGTACTTTAGCAGTTTAGTTATGGTTTAGCTAGTGTTGGCTGTAGCTAACAACTATCCATAAACCAACACAATGAAGTGTATTTATAAACCACGGCGAGACAAAAATGTTATCGTCTTCACGGACTCTCACTCATGCCACTCCCTTACCCACACAGATCTTTCAGTGGTTGAACTGATCAGGGATCAGATAAACACTAGAATAACTCAATGTGATTTCTGTATGATGATGTTGCTGGATCCGCGTTTTTCTTGTTGCTTGGGATTTTTAAAGTCTCAAACTGTTGACCCCCTGACAAAATTTAGAAAGCTGCGTCGGTCACTTGAGTCACTCCAAGGAAACTCGGCTCAAGGTACAACATCATCACATTTCCAGTATTTTGCTTTAGCTTCTTTAGTTTCAGGCTGTGATTCTCTTTGCTTCATTTTGCTACTTCAAGTACCTTAAATGCCTCTTTTGTGCTGTGTATCACAGCTGCAACTGCTGACTGTGTTGGTAAGTGGGCTAAATCAACAGCATGTACCTGTCCCCCTTTTTACCTCATGCAATATCTTTGCCTTATGTCACTCCCTCCGCACCCAGCCTAAATTTCTAATGTGTTGATCTGGGGAGACACCTTATAGTTTGTAAACCTGTGCTGTAATGTGCCAGGGAGTGCTGCCATTATGACAGGGGACAGACCCTGTCGAGGCTTCCTCTAAGGGCGTTTAGTTTGTTTCTCTGGTCCGATTCAGTTGATGAGTTTTCCCCTTGGTTTGGTTTCTTGTCACACAGACAAAAATCCTAAACTCATCACTGCAAACCATGTGAGAACGTTTGTTGGTGAGATGTCATTGGGATTGTTACACACTCTGGTACAGTAGGTGGTGGCATGCACCATTGACGTTGGTTTGTAGTCTGCCAGTAAAACCGAAGAAGAAGAAAGTAAATACAGTGTTCTGAACTAGTGCATATTTCTGTGAGAGAAACATTGCTGGTTCATTCTCTGGCTAGCTGCTACTATTAGAAACAGTTTTTGGGCTCTGCTGCATCAAAGAATGCAAAGCACACCTGGCTACAGGAGCCGTTTAGCTCAAACTTGCGGAGTACACCGCATAGTTGAGTCTGATCAAGGTCGGATCACATTCCCACAACAAACAAACCGCTCCAGAGTTTGTTTGGAACTGGGCTGAGACCACCTCTTCTAAAGGATCTTGCTATGGTATAATTGGGTGGTTCCTGGGTCATGTATTTACTTAATTTTTAGTAACTAATTTTGCCACACTGTCAAGCATGAAACTGGTCCCCAAATGTCACACATGTACAAACAAAGACACATAAACCAAATCCACACTGAACCTATGATCCTAACTGTGTAGAGTTGGGAGTTTGTCATTCACAGACACACACACACACACACACATTCTCTGTAACCCTTTAGTATAGAGTTGCAGAGTAAATGTCTGTCTATTGGTGGAACACATGATCTTGGAGTGAATTTATCAGCAGCAATAAGGGAGGAGTCGTTAGGTTTACTTTCATTAATATTTAAAGGGAGACAGCACACAATTGACCGACCACAAAATACAGAAGGGAGCCTAGTTGAGCGGGGCACAGGGGCTGAGGCTTATTCTGCCTGTGTGTGTGTGTGTGTGTGTGTGTGTGTGTGTGTGTATTATTGAAAAGAGGAGATTCCTCTGTCTAGATTTCATTTTTCCACTACGGGAAACCACCACTAACTTTTGCTGTGAGGACCTCAGCTGTGTCTCCAGATTCCAGATCACTTTCACCACTCCAGTCATTGGGTAGTTTCTAATGTTTCATTGAGTTCAGCTGTATCATTTTCACTGTAACAGTCACTTTTCTGGTAAACAGACACAAAGTATACTCCCTTTAGTGCACACACACACACACACCACTTAGTCATAGATATTACTGCTACATGTGGCTGGAGTTCAATATAGGAGTGAAAACACTAACATTTTAAAGATTCTCGTTTAGCATTTGAGTTTAGTTCTTGGGAGTAGAATTAGGTGTAGGTTTGAGGTTAAAGTTAGTTTAATTAGAGATTAAGACTCAATAGTGATTAGGTTAAAACTAGGTTTAGGTTAGTGTCAGAGTGCGTCTCCATATAATCTGTCTGTCAAAATGGTGATAATGGGAGCCTTTTACCACCCACTATTCTAATCTAGTGTACCACTGGTAGTTACATGAAATAGTAATATGTAATATATTTGTCGATAGATTAGACTCTTTGTGATCATTGGTCATTTTCAAAAACAGTGCCTGGTCATAGATATAATCCACAATGCAAGGCAGATTATACAACGGAAACTTTACAAATATGGTCCATATTCTTCCCAAGGGTCTAGCGACTGACCACCTTTAGAAGGGGGTGGATGTAAGTAAAAGTTTATTTAGTATAGCACCTTTCACAGAGCAAGATCACAAAGTGCTTCACAAAAGTACAAGTGTTAAAAATAAGACCGTAAAAAGAAACAGGCAATAAAACGGCAAAAAAACAGCAGACCTTAAAAACACACAAAAATTACAAACATCATACAGCACAAGGCTAGACAAAGACCAGTTTAAATAAATAAGTCTTTTTAAAGGCATCAACAGAGACCGCAGATCGTATGTCTATAGGGAGGGCATTCCACATTGTCGGAGCTACCACTTCAGTTTGGGACGAGGAACAAGCAGTAAGCCCAGGTCAGAAGACCTAAGTGACTTATGTAAGGATGGAGCAGGTCAGAGATGTACACTGGTGCCTGACCATGCAGGGCTCTATACATAAAAACAAGAACCTTAAAATGAATCCGGAACTTGATGGGTAGCCAGTGTAAGAAAGATAAAATGGGTGTGATATGAGTTGTCCTGTTGGACCTGGTCAACAGCCTTGCAGCAGCATTCTGGACCATTTGTAGACGGTCCAGAGATGACTTGCTGAGGCAGGTGAAGACGGAATTGCAGTAGTCTAGCTGGTATGATATAAAAGCATGAATGATCATCTCTAACTCATCTTGAGATACAACAGACCTGAGTTTGGCAATGTTTCTTAGATGGAAAAAACACGTACAGGTCAATGATTTGATGTGTTGATCAAAGTACATGGCCTGATTAAATATAACACCAAAATGTCTAAGATTTGACTGTACAGCAGAAGAAAGGGACCCAATACACTGAGCAACCGTGGAAGCTATGCTATCTGAAGCAATGATAAGGACATCCATCTTATGAGTTTAGCTGTAAAAAATGTTAGCCATCCAGTCCTTAATGGCAGTCAGACAGTCGTGCAAAACAGTCAGTTTGTCAGTCTCATCAGGCTTAAAAGAGACATACAGCTTTATATCATCAGTGTAACAGTGATACCCTTTGAATGTGCTAATAATATGACCCACAGGAAGCATATACAGTATAAAGCAAATAAAATAGGACCCAAGACAGAGCCCTGAGGCACACCACAGGAAGGAGCAGCAGTTTCAGACAAGTAGGGACCAAGCGGCACAGAAAAACTCTGAGTGGTAGGTTGAGAACCAGTCCAGGGCGCTCCCAGAGACATCCACCCACGGCCTAAGCCTTTCAGTCAGGATTCTGTGATCTACAGTATAAAAAGCGCAGCTGTTAAAAACATAAACCAATCCTACACCAGACTGTAAACAATGTCCTTGTATATTTACAGTAAGTTACAGGCAGCACGGTTGCCAGCAAGTTGCTGTATTTCAATTTACAATAAAGTACTGTAATGCAATTTAATAAGTCTAACATGAATATTATTACATTCTTAGATTTGCCCCATACAAGCATTTTCAGGCCTTTTGGAAATTGGTGGAGCCTGCAGTCAACACCAAGATGGTGCGGATCACCAACGCCAAGGCTGCCTCTACCAGCAGCTCTGAGTACTCTCAACCAAAAATGGTATGCAGCATAAAAATGGTTTGGCATGGATGTACGTGTACAATAATTAGAATGTATAACCAGTGGTGGAAGAAGTACTCCGATTTTTTACTTTGATAATCGTAATACTACTGTATAGAAATACTCTGTAGTAGAAGCAGAAGTCCTGCATTCAAAATCAAGTACTCATTATGCAGAATTAAAACTTCCTAAATGTAGTGGAGTAGAACTATAAAGTAGAATAAAATGGAAATACTCAAGTAAAGTACAAATACCTCAGGTACCAATGTCTGTGGATCCCACGTGAAGCTGTCAGAGCTCACCTTCCACCAGAGTTTTCGGCTTTCCCTGACACACAAGTGGTGCTTGACTGCACTGAAATATTCTGCCAGACTCCATCCTCTCTCCTGTTGCAGAGTGAGGTGTTTTCCTCATACAAATCACATGCTACATTTAAGGCCATGATTGGAATGCCACCCCATGGTGCCATTACATTTGTGTCTGGCCTGTATGCAGGATCCATGAGTGACTGTGAGATCTTCAAGCTGTCTGGCATCGCAAACCTACTCACACCAGACATGGCAATTATGGTTGACAAAGGTTTCCTTGTGGACAGTCTGGCTCCGTGCAAGGTTTACCGGCCCGCCTTTCTCTCAAGAAACACTCAAATGAGTAGGGAGGATGTCAGACAGACTCAATCCATTGCACGTCTGCAGGTCCATGTAGAGAGGTGCATCAGGAGGGTGAAAGAGAACAAACTTTTTGACAAAGACATACTGTCATGTCCCGTCAGTCTTATGTGTATTTTATTTTGTTATCACTTCCTGTCATGTCAGTTTTCCCGGACCTTGGATCTGTTTGATTAGACTCACCTGTTTCCCATTACACAACTGTCCCTGGTTTTCTCATCAGCCACTTATCCTACTTATACCAGTATCATTCCTTTGTTCTGTGCCAGATTGTCTTGTGTTTTTGTGCCAAGCTATCAAGCCCTGTTCCAGCTCTGTTATAGCTATGTTATTGACCTTGCTTTATGTTTCATAGATGACCCGGATTCTGCCTTGCCCTTACCTGTACCTTTGCCACGCTGTCTTGGATTGTGACCACAGACTGTTCTTGGAACTCTGCCTAGCCCTTGCCTGTACCTCTGACACGCTGCCTGACCTCCTGGATTTGGTGACCCTGCTTGGCCTTGACTTCCAAGTTTTGCCCTGTACTTTTGTTTGTTACTTTTACTATTAAAGTTTTTTCCTTATTCTAACTTGCTCGCAGTCTGCTCTTGAGCTCTCTTCACAGTCGTGACACATACCACTTTTTGTGTGTGGAAGCATTAAGGAGATCTTCAGTGTAGCATGCTACCTGGTCAACTACCGGAACGGACCACTGGTAAAGGCATGGGCAACTCCATGCTGAATAACTCTGGACTCATGTATTAATGACATTTCACTCAACAGCCTTTTGTTGAAATAGCTTTAACATTAGTTCCTTAAAAGGTAATTATTTTCACATGATTTCAATAAGTTGCAATGAAATGTTTTGAATGTTTGTCTTGCTCTGTTGCAGCATTTCATGTGAACAAACTGTCTTTTGTACTGAGATTTCAGGGTGCAACTCCCAACTTGAATACTCTGTGATTTTAGTTGTGGATGGCATTCATATGAGAAAATAAATAAATCACCATCTGAAGGGTTATTGCAGTTAATTCTTTCCCATTTGAGTTCCCTGGTGGCCCGGCTATGCCCCTCTATCACTCCACATCATGTACTCTGGTCTGCTCCTAGCAGCATGACAAGCAAGTAGTTATTTATAACAGCCATGTTTGGAGCATGATTTCATACAGTTGAGAGGGCCAGACATTAAGCAGACATGATTGAACTTTTTTAATTTTATTGAGGTAATGAATTAATTTTCACTGTTTTATACAACTTAAGAGGGAAACTTTGGCTACTAGGTTGCTTCACAAAGCAGATTGTCTTATGGCATCCCGACTGTGGACTTTGAATTGTAGACTTGTAAAATAAATGTAAAATAATCAGGTTGTTGCTGATTACAGGTAATTACAATACAATATTCATTAACAAATATAGGCAGGCAATATGATGCATTGTTGTAGAGTCAACTACACAACAGTATAAAGTAGTTAAAATTAGCACAAGAGTACTCAAGACTATGAGCACTAGACTACAAGTCAGCTAACTAGACTACAAATTTACATTTTATTTTAGTGTGAATAATGTTAGGGTATTTTTTTTTTCACAGAACAATCCAGATTTGTAATTTACTGTACAATGTTTGAGAGGTTAGCCACTTCCTATGCACACTAAAGTCACAAGGTTAGCTAGAAAATTACTTGGTGTTGGACGAGATTGCAGCACTACCTTGCTAATGTTAGCTAAGTCTCCCACACTAAAAAAACTATGTTGCGGATACAGTTACACTAGAGTATAAAAAAACCTCATGATAAAAGTTTGCATGAAGATCATGAAATAAATCCTTTTCTGAAAGTTCCTCACCGAACTTTCAGAAAAGCAAAGCTTTTCCCTCTCCAGTATCTGGTGACTGATGTGTGATGTGACGTCAGGTGCCACACTTGTGCTATTTACATCAATGCCGTATTATTGCCAAGGCATATTACAGCCAGGTTACAACAAGCCTAAAGTATATTGTAAAATAATCCCGCTTAATCAAAATTACCCAGAATGCAATTTAAACTAAGGTATTTTACTTTAATGAAGAAATGTGGTATTGTACTGTAGGCTTAAGTAATGTGCTGCTAAATCTACAGCAACATCTAAGAGTGGACTTTACATGTATGTTATTATAAAAAGGGACGAGGAGATGGGATATTCATCCAGCTATATGTTTCTATCCAACACTTTGATTCAAAATAAAGCAATTGAAAGCAAGATATCTTAAAAACTACTAAGGGTAGATCACCGTACTTGGATTAACTGGAATGTATGCATTTGGTTTGTGGTAATTTGATTCATTTCTCATTTGTTTACGAAATGCACCATTAAATTACAGCATTAACTGAAATAACGTGGGTCCTGCATTATTAGTTATTCTTTATGGTAACACTTTACATTAAGTGCCCCTATTTATCTTTTATAGTCAGTATATAAACACGCAATAAGTGTTTTTTCACAGAATATAATCCAGTTGTAAGCAGATCTAAGTGTTTAAAAATGCATTTGTTAACAACTATAACTCCCCCTGTGGACGCCCATAAGCTGAGGCTGTTGTATAAACATAAAATGAATGACAATATAGTAAAACACAGTTTTACAGTATATAAAATATGTCTTCATAGGAGCAGTTATAATTGTTGATAAATACTGTTCATTAATAAACACTTAAAGAGGACATATCATGAAAAACTCACTTTTTTAGTGTTTGTGCACATGGGGTGCCAATCAACACACAAAATGTGAAATAAGACCACCCAGTCATTTTTTTGTGTTCTGCCTATGTCAGAAAACATGAACCAACAAGCCATTTTAGATTTAGATTTAGACACTTGGTTGGCACACCCACTGTTCCCAGTCAGTTCCACAGGGCTTTCAGTGATGTGGAAAAGCTGAGCCATCACCACTGAGGCCTTCCACAGCGTTCTACATAAAGAGCATGGTAGGTGCAATTACTGAGAATATGACAATGTAAAAAATGTACAAAGGGAAAACACAGGCATATATAGGGGAAGGGCTAATGAGAAAAACACAGCTAAGTAACAGAAAACAGGTCAAAACACTCAAGGGCAGAAAAACGAGGACAGGAACACACAAACATGAGACAAGACCAAACTTTAAAATAAAACAAGAACCAACAAAAGTCCACATCATGACAGTACCCCCCCGTTAAGGGGCGGATCCCAGACATCCTGACGGACAGGCCAAGAACACCGGACAGGGACTGGCACTGGCAGCTCGGCAGACACTGGAAGTTGCTGCGGCTGCTCAGAAACTGGTGGCGGCTGGGGCTCAGGAACTGGTGGCGGCGGCACTGGAGACACTGGAGGCTGCGGCGGCACTGATGAAGACGCAGGTAGCACGGGTGGCTGCGGCGGCACTGGTGGAGATGCAGGTAGCACGGGTGGCTGCAGCGGCACTGGTGGAGATGCAGGTAGCACGGGTGGCTGCGGCAGTGGTGGAGACACAGGTAGCACGGGTGGCTGCAGCGGCACTGGAGATTCTGGAGGCTCTGGAGGCTGCGGCTCTGGAGACTCTGGAGGCTGCGGCTCTGGAGACTCTGGGGGTGAGTGCTGCAGCCCAGCAGGAACTGGGGGTGAGTGCTGCCACTCTGGCAGCGGAGCAGGGACTTGAATCTGCCCTCTTGGCAGCGGAGCGGGGACTTGAGGCGAGGCGAAGGGTTGCTGCGGCCCAGGCAGGGCAGGACTGGGGGCTGCTCTCTGGGCAGCGGCACGGGAACCTGGGGCTGCTCTCTGGGCAGCGGCACGGGAACCTGGGGCTGCTCTCTGGGCAGCGGCACGGGAACATGGGGCTGCTCTCTGGGCAGCGGCACGGGAACATGGGGCTGCTCTCTGGGCAGCGGCACGGGCACTGGGGAAGGGAGGCTGAACACAGCTGTGATCCTCGGGAACAGCGCATCTCTTGTTCATGGTTCGGCGGCGACCCTCTCACGGGCCATAGACAGGGCGGTCTCCCGGAACACGACCTCCCCACTCATCCTCCACAGGGAACGGAAGCTCCAAATGTTAGACAGTAAAGTCCACATTATGAGAGTTACACTGTATATATGATATTCAAAAAGACTGTCTAGTCTATAGCTTTAGACATTCAGGTAAAATTACACATAAAAGACTTCTGGATCCAAGACAACACATATTATATATTTTATATGGTTTCTATGCAGTGTGGGCCTGCTGACGTGCTGTGCTGTTGTACATCCTACATGTGCAAGTGTATGCATCCAGGCACTGACAAGGCCAGAGCCTAAATGTCAAACATTTATTGTACAGACTGTATTCACATATGAATAAAACCGTTCCATGTGAGTAGGTTGACTGGAACTTAACTGAAAAGTCAAAAGCAAAAAAATGATTTCATTTTAAAAACTCCCCCATGTTGTAATTGGCCTATAGTTAAGAACTCTGGCTCGTGTAAATGGATTGGAAAACCCTGAATTACCTGCCAGATAAAAAACAGCTTTGTGATACTGGTCATCCAGCACCACCGATGTCAGGCTTAGTGAGGCCCAAAGAGAGCTGGATTAAAGGTGCCCAGTGGAGTCTTCTTGTAAACAAACAAAATGTAAGATTACATTCAGTGTTCCTCACCTAAACTCATTGTGTGTATCCTTGAGCTCTTACAAATGTGTGTGTAAAACTGAGTTTTAAAAATATTTTAAATTTTGCCAACTGCCAATCATCAGAATACCATAAAACCATTGGCAGGATGTGAATCACGCGTGCCTGTGCGTCCTTGTGCATGATGCAAACAAAACAGGGAGCCACTTGCAAAACTATGGCCCCATAGCACTACTAATGGTCAGCAACTCCATAGGGTCAGACTCAGAGACAACTGTTTGAAATGATTCACGTAAAAAAGAATGTTTATTCGGAAAGCTGTAGGAGGCTCGCCGTGATATACGTTGTTTTGTGTGAGTTCTGTTTACCAGAATCTCTACAACAGAGGTGGTGAGTGCAAAGTTAGCACAACTTATAGAGTCACAATGGCCACATATATGGGACTACACCAGGTTGAAATATACCGGAATTTTGCTTCAACTTATTGTTTGTTGGAATCTGTTTTTTTTAAAAACTGACTTTTTGAAGACAATTATCAAACTGTTTAGTGTGGAAACAGACTAGCTCAGCTCAGGAATAACACAGTTTCTCTGCTCAGTTTTGTCTCTTTGTTTCTCATTTAGCTGTCATTTTTTCACTCTTCAGTTATTCAAAAATCAATTATTTGTCTTTGTTTATCTCTCTCTTACCCTACCCCTCGTTTTTTAGTTGTTAAATCCATTTACCACATTTATCTTCTCATCTCCCACTCAACTGTCTGTTTCTACTGATGATGTGTGTGTGTGTGTGTGTGTGTGTGTCTGTCTGTGTCTGTGCCTGCCTTGTCAGTGTTTTTAACCTCTAAGTTTCTCTTTCATCACATCATCTCATGGGAGTCTCTGTGCATCAGTGACACACAATCTGCCATCAATTAGACCACCTCCCCCGCGTGCACGCACACACACACACACACACACACACACACACACACACACACACACACACACACACACAACCGCATCACTGTAAAACAGCAAAGCAAAACCTAAATTCATAGAAATCTGTTTAAGGGCTAAGAAATTATAGTTTGTATTTTTAAAGCGAAGCTCCACCAGATTTGAACACCCACTCCCTCTTGGCATGTAAGGTTTAAGCAAGAATTTGATTATTTTGTATTTTGTAAGTCTAATCTTTGCATTTGAGATCTGTTGGAATTATTAATCACTGTAATATAATCACATGTCTCGGTAAAGAAGCACAAAGAGAAATAATCAGATGTGGAAATCTGCCATTAACCCTTTGTTATGTTGTTTTAACCATTTGGTAAAGCACATTTTGAGATATTTCATTTATAATAGCTGTAACTAACCCAACCTGACTGAGCCATCTCTAGCTCTCAGTTGAAGAATGTTAGGCACAAAAAATCCTCCAGAATGCACAGCCGTTTTCAAAACCTTCTCAGGTGGCTTCTTTCAAGAAGTTAGTGACAGAAAAATCTTTATTGACACATGGCCTGAATATTCAAAAAGAATGAGATTTCTTTGATGTAGTTTAGTTTCAGAGGGCTTACCAAACAGAATAATTTAAATAAATACTAAAGAATGTCTGATGACACATCTCTGATCTCCTTGAAGAATATAAACCCAGTAGGGCACTTAGATCTTTAGGAAGTAGTCAACTGGTTGTTCCTCGAGTCAGAACCAAACAGGGTGAAGCAGCTTTTAGCTACTATGCTGCACACAGATGGAACCAACTTCCTGAAGATCTCAAAGGTGCCCCAACTTTAGCCACTTTCAAAACTAAATAAAAAACTCTGCTGTTCTCCAGTGCATTTACATGACTGGTTTCTCTAATGCTCTTTTATTTCCTCTTACATCTTTTTACTGCACTGTAACTGTATTTTATTTGATTTTATCTGACTATCTGACTCATTTTATGTATCTTATTTCATTTTTTCACAATTAAAATGTCATTTTATTTTGTCTCGATTGCTTTCATTCTTATTGTTTTGATGTGATTTTCTGATTTTACAACCAGTGGAGTTGAGGATGGAGGCGGGTCTGTACAGGGATTGAATCCCTGAAAGACTTGTAGCCTGTTTGGTTTTAACCAAGGTTTACGAAAACCTGGAAGGGCACAGACGAGTCCCCTTTACAGAGGTATCGAGATTCACTGAATCGGGGTTTCACGGTGTGAAGTAGTTAATAATGGACCACTAAGATTCACGAAACCTTAGAAGTTTCACGGTGTGAAGTGATCTATTGGGAGATTGCTAAAATTCACGAAGCCTGGCAGAATTCAAACACGTGAGGTAGCCTCAAAGACGCGCGCAGTTACAGGACAGTCCTTACTCATATTCCACTGCAAAAATCAGAAAATTTAAGAATTAGTAACAAAAGAAAAATCATAAAGTACTGATAAAATTGGGAATATTATTAATCTACCAGTCTAATGACTGATTTCTCTAATGCAATTTTATATCCTTTGTTGCATTGGCCACTACATCTTTTACTGCACTGTAACTGTATTTTATTAGATTTTCTGTATTCTATTTCATTTTTTGTATCTTTCATTTTATTTTTTCTTAATTGACATTATCTGATTTTATTCCTTCTAATGTTTTTCTTTGCCCATGTAAAGCACTTTGAATTGACTCTGTTTGAAATGTGCTATATAAATACAGCTGCCTTGCCTTGCCTAAAAAA
>LKNJ01005979.1:0-23806 GCA_002120245.1 Maccullochella peelii | reverse complement strand
GTGCAGCCACGTCTCCGTAAAGCACAATAAGCTGCTCTCCCGGTACACCCTCTGGGTTCGAATCAGTGCACACAGTTCGTCCATCTTATTTCCCAAAGGCCTCACGTTACCCATGATGATTGACGGAACCAAGGGTTTAAATCTCCTCCTCCTCGCTCTCAGCTTTGCTCCGGCTCTGCACCCCCGGCGTCTCCTCCTTAGCTCCGCTGGGATCACAGGCCTAGCTCCGGGCAGAAGCGCTGTTTTGGATAGCGCTAACAACTGGTCGTGTGTGTACACAAACACAACACCACTCTGCTCAGCGCCAGCCCCCACAGCAAAAAGTGATGAAAGGAGCAGAATGACCATAAAAACACGATAAAATGGTATGGGAGCCATAGTGAATGGTGACCCAGGCAACCAGCACGACAAAAAACTGCAAAAATAACAAAAACAATGCAATAAAAGCGATATAAAACAAACTCCAGGAGCTGCTGCAACAGGCTGCCACTCTCAAGGCGCCATCTCAAGATCTCGCCACCTAGTCATCCACCTTCTCCAAAACTCTTTTTTACAGACTTAATCACTTTCTGGTACCGCAGAGAGGTTTGTGTGCCACCTACCCAAATAATTGGTGTTCCTATATTGTTCTATAACCTCCTCCAAATCCCTGATGTCAATTGGCAAACAGGGATTACAGAAGTTCATGATGTTCACCCATCTGTGTTTTCCCTATACCCTTGCTACCACACACACTAGCGGAGACTTAATGTTCACCCTCTGGTACTGCACATTAAATATTACAAATGTTGCACAGCCTCCTCCTACTTCTCATTTCGAACCAGTCTAATACTGTCACACCCCAGAACCACAAAGACTAAACATGGCTTAAGCCAAGTTTCCTGAATACATTATCTTTGAATACATCCGCAAATCCTTTAAATTCCTGCACATTTGCAACCAGACTCCTTGCGTTCCATTGCAAGATAAAACATCACCAGCTTAATAATCATCTTCATTTATTTCCAGGATTCCCTCTTCAGTGTGGTCCTCATTCTTGTCTGTACCCTTCCTTTCTCTCGCCTTTCCCTCATGCACTTCCAGCTTCTGCCTCATGAATGTGTGCAACTCCTCTGGGCCTGGACCTCCTCAAGAAACCTTTAAGCAGCATCTAACAATTTTAATAATGTCTGACCTTTTGGTTTGATTTCTAGCTGCTCATAGAACATCTGCCATAAATGCAAGAAATTACTGTTTTCTGTTATCTGCCTTGATATCCTTAACCATTGGCAGTGAAAAGGGAGCACTAGCCCTCACTGGCGGTGGGTTCCACTGATCCCCTCATTTTCTTCAAGGCATCTGTATAGGACATTATCCCCCAGCTCTAACTTTTCCAACTTCCACAGCCGTTACATGATGATCACAACCCCTGAAGGAAGACATATGGTTCCCTCCACATTTTCCACATCTTCTAGCTCCTCTGCTTGCAGCTGCTACCATTAATAGGTAAGAACAACCCCAGGTTTCTGTTTAGCACTGTAGCCAGGCTCACAGAGAGTCACAGCTCTATTGAGCAATGTATTCCTATAGATCTCAGTAGTAACAACTTCATGAGCTTCTTTAATGATAAAATCCTAACTATTAGAGACAAAATTCAGCACCTCTTGCCCTCAGCCGGTACTGATTTATCAAACACAGGAACCTTAGTAACAACAGTAAAACCTGATATACATTTAGACTGCTTTTCTCCCACTGACTTTCATCAACGAACTTCAATGATTTCTTCATCCAAGCCATCAAGCTGTCTCTTAGACCCCATCCAACTAGGCTGCTTAAAGAAGTTTTACCCTTAGTTAGCACTTCTTTACTAGATATGATCAATCTGTTTTTATTAAAAGGCTATGTGCCACAGTCCTTTAAAGTAGCTGTAATTAAACCTCTTCATAAAAAGCCCACTCTTGACCCAGGGGATTTATCAAAATATAGATCTATATCTAACCCTCTCTTTCTCTCCGACACGCACTATCCAAAGATATAGTTACTTTAGATGGCATTGCCCTGGCCTCACACGACCATAAGGAATCTCTGAGTTATCTTTCATCAGGATATGTCCTTTAACTCCCATATAAAACAAACTTCAAGGGCTGCCTTTTTTCACCTACGTAACATTGCAAAAATCAGGCACATCCTGTCTCAAATTTGGCATATTAGCTTCTCTACACTGGCAGAACCTTCTGCAATTAAGCTCCTCTCCTGTGGAACCAGCTTGTGTACGGGAGGCAGATACCCTTCTCACATTTAAGAGTAGACTACATCGCTATGTGGAACTGTACTTCACTGATATAATCATTTCAAAAATAACTTCCTAACTAATATATATAAGGAACTGTAGTGTCTCTTTAATTCAATTCAGTTTTATTTATATAGCGCCATATCATAACAACGTTATCTCAGGGCACTTTGTCATAAAGAGCAGGTCTAGACCGACTCCTTATGTGTACAGAGACCCAACAATTCCCACCAAGAGCAAGCACAAGCAACAGTGGCAAGGAAAAACTCCCTTTTAACAGGCAGAAACCTCGAGCAGAACCAGGCTCTGGGTGGGCGGTCATCTGCCTCGACCAGTTGGGTTAGTTGAGTCTTTAAGCATCAATTCAACTTCATCTTTGCTTTCAATTACATTATGCATATATTTGGCTGCTGTATATTAATATATCAATGAAGCTTAATCAAACTCTACCTTCTAAATACATGCAGTATGATTTTATTCATCTCAGCATCTAAAATAAAATGGATTAATTATAAAGAACACAGTCTAGACCTGATCTATATGGAAAGTGCCCTGAGATAACTTATGTTATGACTGAATTGAATTGAAGATGGTCTCCAAATGCTGTTTGAGGTATCTTATATTGGGATACGTCAAACAATACTTCATGCTTATCACTAAGTTACTGGCTCAAACCTTATGTAAGTCACTATCACTTAAACTTACTGAGGACAAAATATGCGTGGTCTTCACCTCATCCATTATTTTATTACATCAGCACATCCCATTATGCAGTATTTATGAGAATAGCCAGCCTCCAGCAATATACATCACATCTTTGCTCTTATTTCTTTCCAGATTCTGGAGTTCCTGTGTTGTCCAGACGATGACTCCCGACACACTGAGAGGCAGCAGGTTGGTGAAGTATACACATAGCTTGCTCTCTCGCCCTCTCAATTCAGTTTGCTTGACTGGCATGAATGTAATAACGATAATATTGCCAAAGTGTCAGGTAATAATGATATTAAAAGAAGAAAACAATAAAAATTAAATTAAAAATAGAAAATAAAAAAGGTACAATTCATAAAATCAAGAAAATGGCACAAAACTTAAATACACATATGTGAGACTGTGGAAGTGTGTGTTGAATTTAGTGTGTGCGTTGATGTTGGTGTAGCAAAAAAAAAGCAATTCATAAAGTGAAGAAAATAGCAGAAAATGTATATACACATATGTCTAGTGTGTGTGTGTGTGTGTGTGTGTGTGTGTGAGTGATAGCCTACGTCAAGATATTTATTTGTCATATGTCAGTGGCGTTTTATTATGTGTCCCTCAGTTTGTGACATGCAGTCACATATTGTGCAGCTCGGTCTGCTGCAGGTCCTTCTCCTAATATNTAAGACTATCCTCTTTGATAAAGCTTATAGTAGGGCTGACTCAGGTGAGCCCTGAGCCACCCCTTAGTTATGCTGCTATGGGCCTAGACTGCCAGGAGACTTCCTACAATGCACTGAGCTCCTCTCCCTCTCCATCTGTATGCACTCGTATCCCATTAATGCTTGTTACTAACTCAACTGCTTCCCTTTCCCTCCTCTTTCTCTCTCTCCTTCTGTTGCTCTCTCTCCTCTTTCTCTCTCTGTTTCCTTCGAGCATTTCTGCCTCTGGAGCTGCCGAATCTGGATCTGTGGTTGCCGAGCTGCGGAGTCGTGATCTGTGGTGGCGGAGCTGCGGGGTCGTGATCTGTGGTTGCAGAGCTGTGGAGCCTGGACCTGTGGTGCGGGCCACCTGCTCGGCAGACGCTGCTGCCACTGTTGCTTTTGGACTTATTACTAGCATTATTACTACTACCATATTGCTGTTAGTATTACTTGTATTAACATTAATACTATTTCCACTACTGTTACTTTACATCTGTATGTAGAACTGAACCGTGCTGTGCTACTGCATATTCGCTTTCCTCATGCTCTCTCTCTCTCTCTCAACCCAACTGGTCGAGGCAGATGACCACCCACCCAGAGCCTGGTTCTGCTCGAGGTTTCTGCCTGTTAAAAGGGAGTTTTTCCTTGCCACTGTCGCTTGTGCTTGCTCTTGGTGGGAATTGTTGGGTCTCTGTATACATAAGGAGTCAGTCTAGACCTGCTCTATATGAAAAAGTGCCCTGAGATAACTTTGTTATGATATGGCGCTATATAAATAAACTGAATTGAATTGAACTTGACAGTTCAACACTTTTTCATATAGAGCTGGTCTAGACCGACTCTTTATATTTACAGAGACCCAACAATTCCCACCAAGAGCAAGCAGTAGGCGACAGTGGCAAGGAAAAACTCCCTTTTAACAGGGAGAAACCTCGAGCAGAACCAGGCTCTGGGTGGGCGGTCATGTGCCTCGACCGGTTGGGTTGAGAGAGAGGAGAGGGAGAGAGCAGGAGGAAAACGAACATACAGTAGTACAGCACAGTTCAGTTCTACATACAGATGTAAAGTAACAGTAGTGGTAATGATATTAAAGTTAATACAAATAACACTAATAGCAATATAGTAGTAGTAATACTAATAATAATACCAATAATAACAATAGCAGCAGCGGCTGCCAAGCAGGAACACGGGGGCAGCAGGTGGCTGGCAACCACAGATCCAGACTCCGCAGCTCCGCAACCACAGATCACAACTCCGTAGCTCCGGAGGCAGAAACACTCGGAGAAAGCCACAGAAGGAGAGAGAGAAAGAGGAGAGAGAGCAACAGAAGGAGAGAGAGAAAAGGTGAGAAAGGGAAATAGTCGAGTTAGTAACAAGCATTAATGGGATCAGAGTGCGTACAGATGGAGAGGAGGAGAGAGGAGCTCAGTGCATCGTAGGAAGTCTCCCGGCAGTCTAGGCCTATAGCAGCATAACTAAGGGGGGGCTCAGGGCTCACCTGAGTCTGCCCTACTATAAGCTTTATCAAAAAGGAAAGTCTTAAGCCTACTCTTAAATGTGAGGAGGGTGTCTGCCTCCCGTACACAAACTGGGAGCTGCTTCCACAGAAGAGGAGCATGATAGCTGAAGGCTCTGGCTCCCATTCTACTTTTAGAGACTCTAGGAACCACAAGGAACCCTGCATTCTGGGAGCGCAGTGCTCTAGTGGGGTAATAGGGTACTATGAACAGAGGGTTGGACAATGGCTAAACGTGTCTTTAAAGGAAACTGTAAATGTTGACGCTGGGGAAAAATGAATAGAAAGATTTTAGAATATAATTGGAATTGCTTTAATCATTTGCACTGAATAAGTAAATGGCTTACCCAAGTGAAATTTGAACGCCTTTTAAAACACAATTTTGCAATTTGATTGAAAAAGTAGCTATATTGATAATTTAATGACAAAATTATAAAATTGAACTTTTATTTAACACACTGAATGACACATTGACACAGTTTTTATATTTTTTTAATATATATATTGAATTAATTTCATTAATTATGAATACTAGGGCTGGGACCAATAACCATATTTATCATGAAAATAGCTAAGTGATAGTTTAAAACATAAAAAAAAACATTCAGCATGCTAATCTGTACAAACTGTAAATTAACTAGAAGATAAAGTTTAAAACCATTATTGAACCTAAATTTAGCATTAAGTTCACCTTCAAATGTATTTCATAACGAGTTAGTGTTAATGTCCGTAGAGTCAATGTTTGTTCAATGAAATTGTGGTTTAACATGCTGCTTCTTCTACCTGTATTTAATATTTGTAACCAAAGAAGATCATGCTTCTAATTTTTTGCCAGCAATTGTTGGTTGACATGACTAATATTTCCAGTTCATTGTATGACCTGTAACTGATAAATGTTAACTCAGTGAGTTGGATCCAATTCAAAATTAAACCTGGCAGTAATCAGATAACATTACTCTGTTCTCCAAACAGTGTCCGTAATGCTATGCTTAGTCAAAGAGGTTTCCCTACTGTAAAAAGAAAACAAAAAAACAAGGATCCCAAAACATCCTGTTAGCAGCCAGGTACTGCTGTTTGGTATTGTCTCATCTGCTGAATAGGATTCTAAAAGTGGTAAATAGCTAGCCAGCTTTAGCTGAAATCTCTCAAATAAACATTCAGCTATGGACATCACATCAATATTTACCTTTATACACCTGAACTGAGACTTCCAGAGTGTTCAGGCTGAGCAGCCACTTGGCTTGTCATTCTTTGAATCTGTAATGTTAGCTAGCTAGCTAGTTTATTTGGGCAGTTGTCAGCTCTCAATGGGATTTGCAAGAGACACCGACGGGGGAAACGAGCCACACTACAGCTTGTTGAGCTGAGACAGTAGGGATTTCAAACTGCGCTCCCGGCAATACATCTGGCTATCTGGTTTACAGCAAAAGGACATAACCAACTACAGGAGACCATCCCCCCACACTGTGGAGAATCACTGGCTGATGACCTGAATGTGTTTCACTGGAGGTTTGATAAACCCATACTCACACCCCTCACTCACTCTGACTCAGACATTAAACAACCATCTGCACTTCCTGCCACCCCTCACACCTCCCCACTGTCCCCCCACCTGCACTTAGGATCTGCAAAGAGAATGTGTGTCAGCTCTTTCAGAGACAGGAGATCAGGAAGGCACCATGACCAGCCTGCCTGGCACCCTCCTGTCTGAAAGCCTGTGCTGACCAGCTGGCCCCCATCTTCACACAGATCTTCAACAGATCACTGCAGCTGTGTGAAGTTCCCTCATGCGTCAAACCCTCAACAATCATCCTGGTCTCCAAGAAACCATTTGTCACAGGATTAAATGATACAGGCCCATCGCCCTGACGTCTGTGTTCATGAAATCCTTTGAAAAACTGGTGTTGACCCACCTGAAGGACATCACAGGCTCCCTGCTGGACCCCCTCCAGCTTGCCTACTGAGCAAACAGGTTAGTGAATGATGCAATCAACTTGGGACTGCACTACATCCTGCAACACCTCAGCTGCCCAGGGACATCTGCAAGGATTATGTTTGTGGACAGGTTTGTGTTTGTTCAACACCACCGTCCCAGACATCCTTTACTCCAAACTCACCCAGCAGCCACCTGTCAGTGGATCACAAACCTGACAGACAAGACGGAGCAGGTGAGGCTGGGAAAACTCACATCCAGCAGTCAGCACTAGCTCCCCGCAGGAATGTGTGCTCTCCCCACTGCTCTTCTCCCTCTACACTAATGACTGCACCTCAGAAGACACATCTGTTAAACTCCTGAAGTTTGCAGACGACACAATGGTCAACAGCCTCATCCGGGACGGTGATGAGTCTGCATACAGATGGGAAGTTGAACAGCTGGCTCTCTAGTGCCGTCAGAACAACCTGGAGCTTATGCTCAAAACTGTGGAGATGACAGTGCACTTAAGGAGAAGCCCCTTAACACTACCCCCCATCACCATACTCAACAGCACTGTGTCTGCTGTGGAAACCTTCAGGTTTCCGGTATCCACAATCTCCCAGAAGTGGGCATCCAACATCGACAAAGGTCCAGCAGAGCATGTACTTCCTGCGCCAGCTCAGGAAGTTCAACCTGCCTCAGGAGTTGCTGGTCCAGTTCTACACTGCAGTAATCCAGTCTGTTCTCTGCACATCCACCATCTGGTTTGGATCTTCCACCAAACAGGACAGGAAAAGACTACAACGGACAGTCAGGACTGCAGAAAAAATCACTGGTGCCAACCTGCCCTCCATTCAGGACTTATACATCTCCAGAGTCAGGAAACAGGTAGGAATCATCACTGCATATCCATCACACCCTGGGCACAACCGGTTCCAACTCCTCCCCTTTGGTAGGTGCTACAGAGCACTGTGTGCCAAAATGACCAGACACAAGAACAGTTTCTTTCCACAGGCCATCACTCTGATGAACAGTTAACATCAGTCATACAGTGTCAATAACCCTGTAACACTAAAACATCCACTTACTTTCATTATAGATTATATTTTTACAGTTTAACATATCATCATGTACTGTCACTGTCAATAGAAATCCTGCATGCTATATATACTGTATATAGATATGTATATGTATACAGGTATTTACACTATTCAGTATTCAAATCAAACCTAGATGGTATTTGGTAAGAAGCACCAATATAGTGTAGCTAACATTGTATCTGTCTATATGAAGATAAATATGAGCTGAGCTGGTATAATAGCTGCCCCCCCAGCAGTGCAGTGGAGTACCTAGTATCAGCAGGATTTAAGTATTAGCTGGGCTTTATCGTTCATGTGATGCCACAGATACAGTGGCCTATTCCTAGGCTCTTTTGTCATGTCTCACACACCAACTCACACATACAGTACACTGTAGGCTAAAATTAAGCCATCTCCAAACTTTCAAGCAGAGGCAGGATTAGGCAATGTGCTTGTGAACTGCTAACATCTGCTGAGAAGAAATTATTTTTGAGACTATTTGCCTGTTCTGGCTCTAAACCTGAGTGGCAGTTGTGGGTCAAAAGGATTTACGGGCTTCAAGAAGATGGGCTGAGGTGTGCGGTTATGGAATATAGATGTGGTGATTGATCTGTCGACATTAGATCTGGATGTCTCTGCAGTTCAGTCGCTTATACTTCAACTGATGACGGCCGAAGAGTGTGTGGGGGTGTGTTGGTGTGGGTGGCTCTCAAAGACAAGTGACACAACAAGCACCCACAAGATTTAGACTACTTTTACCTGAGGTTATTTTACTGAATATTTCAGAGAAGTTAAAGGAGACTGGAGTTTTACAGAGCATGTTGTGTCTTCAAAAAGGTTTTAGATCAAAAGTTACCCCACCCAGTTAAAGGAACCCAATTTTTTTGGAAATCTTGTTTGCTCAGGGTCAGATGAGAAGACCAATATCAGTTTTATTTATGTTTGCACTACACAAATCCTGCAAATCCACAGTATGTTTAGGCTAGCTTAACACAGACTGGAATTAGGGGGACACTGCAATGTGTATTTTTCATCAAAAGTGAAAAATACACATTGCATCTTCAAAGTTGACTTATTAAATGTCTTGCAGGACTAGACTAAGACTTTACAACCATGCTAGTAGCAGTGTGAGGCTGTAATTGTAGAAAAGACCAAATAGTAAGATGGACAAAAGTTGTGGTCCAAATACCAGTTAACAGTCACGGTGAAGTAAGTGATAAAGCTGATATGGTAGTGGTTCTCATGCTAACACGTTAAACATGGTCATATTAACATTGTCAATGTTACCATTTTAGTTTAGCATGTTAGCATGCCAACATTGGCTGAAATGCTAAATATATATCTGTTCCAAATTTCATGGCGATTGATGCAGTAGTTGTCAAGAGTCCAACCAGAAATGTCAACCACGTGGTGGTGCTGGAGGAAAAGTGAGGGATCACCAAAGCCAGTAGAATTCAGACGTTTTTGTCCAAAGCGACATACAAACTATGTACTAGTTGATGAGATACTTCTTTTAGTTTTGTCTGTCTGGTCAAAACTGGTGGACCGCCCGACTGACCAACCAACCAGTCGACATCCCTAGGGCCACGCCGCTAGCATGGGTAAAAACTCATCTAAGCCTCCTTCTGAACAAGTCTTCAGTTCAGTCATTATTATGGAATTGGAGTTTGTTGTCTTGTGTTATCAGCTATGATCTTGACACAACTAGTACTTCCCCAGGAGTGTAAGTAACAAATTACATTTACTCACAAATATTGTATCACAAGTGGGGGGTATCACAAGTATTGTATCACAAGTATTGTACTTTGCTACATTTCAAGTTGTATCCGAAAAAAGAAGTCACATGAAAAAGTCATGATACACCATGTGAGGATGGAAGAAAAGAAATGAGTCAAATCAGCAGCTGCAGCAGAGAAGAAACTGCTGGTGTGTCTGCGGCCACAGGAGGGCAGACCTCCAGGGAGTCCCATGTCAAGAGAGGTGACACTGCACTCAGCTGACACTGAGATACACTGATAACGCTGATTGTGTACATTCACTGGTGAAGCGTCAGAGGGGTGCAGTGAACAAGACAAAAATGCACAACAATTCAATAAAATGAAGGATGACATCATTATGGGGTATGGTTAAGGTTAGCATTATTGTACCTCAGCATTGATAAAAACATTGCATCTACCTTAATAAATCACTGATTTAATGCACCACCCGGCGAGCACGGTGAGTGACCCAAATCAAACACACCAATGATGTTGCGTGACCAACAGGTGCATGCTGGGTCTGGCTTGCATGCTAAATGCTCATGGTGGATCCTCCAGCTGTGACTTCTGCGTTCATTTAGAAACTATTACCTTCACTGAGGTGTGTGAGGCCTTTCTACTGTTTCTTGACAATAATCCCTGTTACAGTTGTGACTGCAGAGCGCTCATTCAGCTCAAAGTGTAAAAAATAACCTGAGCGAGCAGAATGAGTGAGCAGGGAAGCAGGGAACCTAGAGCAGGTTATGGAGGACTTTGTGGCGCACCTGTTCAGACAGGTGAGTACAATACATGGCCGGCGCCAGGATTATTTCTCTCCTGGTACTAAGGGGGAGCTTGACCAATACGTGGGGTAATAAAAGCAGATATGGCACACAGCACATTCAATATAAATGTAGTTTTTAACTGAATTGGCCAAAGACAAGGCAATAACAAAAATGCCTTTCACATGCAAAGGTGAAAGACTTCAGCACCGTACAGCTCCCATGCAGCCACAATTATTAACAACACAACACATCCAAAATGCAACAACAACAAGAAGAAGTGCATTTATTCCACATGCATAATCAGATAACTGTGCATTGGTAATAATGTTTCGGATTAAATGGCTATGCAATGCATTTAGCCTATGCCTGTTAACTGCACACACTGTAAAACAAACTGGCTATCATCACAATCTTAGTGATTATATTTCTATAACTGTTATGGTACATGGTAGGGAGAAAATGTTTAAATGTGTGAATTTTTTATTTATTTATTTATTTATTTATTTATTTATTTTTTTGGGAGAAATGTCTGTCTTTAAACTCTCTCTGAACTGCAAAACAAATCTACCTACAGGTACAAATAAAGGAACCTGAACCTGAGAGGACCCAAATGCAGACAGCACACCAAGGCAGACAGGAGTAACAAAGATTTTAATGAACTTAAGCAGGTACAGGGAAGGGAAACCCCAAACACAGGTGCAGGGAAACTGGGAAACCAGAACATCCAGTACTCACAACCACAGAACATAAATGCAACACTGAACGCACGTAACAGAGTAATGATACCACAAGGAACAAAGGAAAAAGACCAGTATAAATAGGAGGAGAGCAAACGAGGGAAACAGAAGCAGGTGCGCAACAAACTACAGGTGAAGCAAATCAACAGACAAGCAAGACAAGGGGAGACACTAGGGCAAGAACACACAGGAACCAAGACAGACCAAACTTCAAAATAAAACAGGAACCAACAAAAAGTCCACATTAAGACAGTAAAAGTCCAGATCCTGACAATAACCTAATATAAGCACACACACACCAGACACCCCCCAGCCCACACACACACACACACACACACACACACGGAACAGAATGGCTGGTTATTAACATTTACATATTTCTTTATTTAAAAATAAAAAAAATACTAAAATGCTTGAGGAGGCTTAACTGGGGCTACGCTGATTTGTGACATGGCTATAACATGCCCTAGCCCCGGTATAGTTCCATGCCTGGTACAATAACAAATTCAGTTATTGTTGTAACTCAAGATTGCCTGACTTATCCATCTTGTATAAAATAAGTCAGATCACTGAACTAGTCTACAACCAAGAAAATGGCACATATTCTTCTTCTGGATTATATTCTTCTTTACATTATTCTTTGAAGTTGATTAGCATTAAACCAAGCTAAAATAATCTTGCATCTGTAGTAGATTGGGGGGTTTTTGTGCTATTTTTGCTTTTGTTTTTTTGTTCTTTTACTTTTTTCAAACAGATTAATATTAACACGTCAAAGTTACCAAACAGCTCTAATGCAGTTTTAAGGTTAGGGTTCCACAGGCTGTTCTTTGGGAATAAATGGGAGAAGACTAAATGACCTCACAAGTGAAAAGGCAGACAGAGTGTGTGTGTGTGTCTGTAAATACGACAGTGTAACCCCTAAACTCCAGAAGTAGGACACTGATGATGCTTTTCATCATTTCAATCTGAAGGAATGAGGACGGCATTCATTTTATATCTCTGTCCTTTGTTTTCACTCTCTCTCTGTTCTGTGGGAACTGGAGTAATACCCTGACATAAATGCTAAATGTATGCATGAATGCAGAACACAATGCAGATACAGATAATGGAATTATTTAAATGATTTAAAAAGTATAAAAGTATGTCCTTTTAACATGTGCATGCATACAGTGTGCAAACTGCTGTAAGGTTGTCAAAATGGATCTATCGTTATAAGTTAAAAGCATGTATTGCACTTTGCCAGAAGTTACAGAGAATGTAATTGTAAGTCCAGTAATTATAGGTCCAGTTAAAGCCCAGTAGGACCTCAACAGCCTCTCAGTCCACTGGTGTCCATACTGCGACACAGCGGAGTCATTGCAGATTAAACAAAAAAATATAGTGTTAATTAGTGAGAATTAGAGGTGCTGGTAGATTTTTTTAACCTAGACAGAGTCAGGCTAGCCGTTTCCCCCTGTTTGCAGTAAGAAAGCAAATAAGCGTATCTCCCAAAATGGTGAACTATTCCTGTTAAGTTTGTTTCCTGGTATTAATTTAGTTTTCACTATTTCCCCCAGAATTCCCTTTCCAAATTGATTTAAACTTGAGCTGTGAAGAAAATGCACACTGTTGGGCCTATAATTGAGTGGTACATCTTAGCTTTTTTACCAAACAGGTAAACTTTGATTTTAATCAACAAGGCTGTCCACACCAGTAATGACTCATGTTTCACTATATATTTTTACTCACTTAGCTGAGTATTGGACAAATTCAATTTCACTGACTGGACAAAAAGTCAGGGGGTCCCTGAAGTTATCATCTGGGTACCAGGAATCTCTGTACCAAATGTCATGGCAATCAATCCAATAGCCTAAAACTTCCAACCTCATAGTGGTTCTAGAGGAAAAGTCAAGGGATCAACAAAGTCAGTAGAATTCATCCTCTGGGGAGAATGAATATCTGTGCAAAACTTCATGACAATCTATTGACTAGTTTTTAAGATATTTCAGTCTGGACAAAGTAGTGGTCCGACTGACCAACCAGCAGTGTCATCCCTAGAGCCATGCCAGTACAGTGGCTTAAAAACTTCTACTGTTTCAGTTCTTTCAGGTGTCCTAGTATTACTAAATATTACAATGTATAGTATCTATGGTTGAGTTAACTCCATAATGCCATACAGTTCAAGTGAATTACATCTGTGTTTAGATACTCTTCCTGTTAGCTGATCAAAGATTTATGTGTGGGATGAGTACAAGTCAGTTATCTTGTTTTCTAGGGCAACTACAGGCTAAACTTTGGTCCAGTGATGAGAGGAGAACTGCTCTCCTGAACCTATGGCCTTTTAAATATGTTCAGCTAAGTACTGCATTTTCCAGCTCGCCACAAGGTCAGCGGTCTTCATGTGTGTTTAAGAGCCTGTAGGGTTTTTATAACATCTTTGTTGAACTGCTGCGTCTGAAATGCCTCTGGTGGTAACATTTATTCCTCAGCCGTTGAACTGTAAGTTCACTGTATGCTGCAGTATTGATTTTTCAATTTCACATTTGACTTAAAATTGCTTGTAGAAGCATTTGTCTATCAAATTGAAAAACTGTTTTTGTTTACAGGTTTTCTGTGTAACACTTTACAGCTTTAGACTGCAGATTTAGCATGAGTGACTTCTTCACTGTAAGTGACTTCCCACTGACCTATGATAAAGTAGACCCAGCCAAACAAGTTTTGCCCTTAGTGGAATGTCCGTTTGACTTAATTATTGTACTCACTTGTGGATGTGAATTTACTGAAGTGATACTACTTCTCCCAAAACCTTCCTATGGTGGCAAAATCTTACTATCTCTCTGTCCCTGTAGAGGCTCAAGCCTATAGGGTTTGTAATTTTCTTTATTGTTTTTGTTCATTATTTTTTTTTTTTTTACAAAATATTACAAGCAGGAAAAAAAAGCATTCAAAACTTCTCAAGCAATTACTGTGGCATAATGCACTTTTCCACTTTCCTTACATATTCTCCAAACATGCTGCTTACGTCGGTCACTTATGCCAAACAGGCCTACAGGAAGTAAGTAATTCATAGTAATAAGATTCAAGTGGAGTATCACTTTTAGTCAATCCAAGATGGCAGCCAGTTTCTATGATGAACAAGATGTGACTAAAAGCAGTCCCCTATCTCCTTTACTGCTTAGTCTACTTGTGCTGAGACAATTAGTTTTCTGAAGAATCAATTAATCGACTAATCAGTGACAGTTTTGATAATCAATTAATCAAGGGTTGTACCATGGAGAACCAAAATTCTGCAGATTTTCATTCCAACGAAAGACTCCACACACTGATTACTACTCCTTCAAATGAGGGGAAGAACGTGCTGAGATGATCTTTTGGGAACTGAACTTGCAGACTGTTGGCTCTTCTTAATCAAGTCAAATGATGAATCAAGTCAAAGTAAAATTAGCAAACATTTACATAGTCTCATTTAGATGAGATTGTCCTGACCTTACAGTTCATTTTGAGCAACACAAACATTACAAAGTGGCATATTTGCAGCCAACTGATAGCAGGCCAAGGCTGGCCAGTATTAGTAAAACAATGTCCACTGTAGCATCACAACTGTAGAAAAGATGTGGTCTGAGGGACAAGGACAAATATAATAAATTAGATCATCTAGCAATATTAATATGAAGGAATAGATCCAGTGGTTTTATGCATCCCAAACACAGATGTTAGCCTACTGCTAACACCATAGTAGCCGCAACAACAAATGAAAGGACAATTGAGTACAATGTTATAATAACCATTGGCAGAAACAATGGCCAAAGCTATATGAAAAGAAAACCAACCAGTTTTCATACACAAGAATAATACTTTGAGTAATCAGAGAGCATGAATTATTAATTTATCCCACAAGTTCAAAAAATAAAAGTACTCTTCAATTCAATTCAATTCAGTTTTATTTATGTAGCGCCATATCATAACGTTATCTCAGGGCACTTTGTCATAAAGAGCAGGTCTAGACTGACTCCTTATGACTCTTGGTACTCACTAGTCCATAGATAAGCACCTAAAACTGATAGTGTGGCTTGTTTGTTGTAAGTTGCTTGCCAACCATATTATGAATGTATGGACATTAGCTAAAGATACAATTCTTGTGACTGAAAAGGAAAAAGGCAAACCTTTGCTACAGAGCTTGAGAATGATAACCATACATTTCATGTACCTTATACATACTGTATTGTGAATTTCCAGGAAAAACCACAGCTGACAAAGTAAAAGTCTGTAATCACAGTTTCAATCATTCGCTTTCTTATCCTGCTGCACGATAATTGTCTACTGATTGTCAAAAGCCCCACTTCCTATTCAGCCATACTCTCTGTGTGTGGGGGTGGATGGGTGCACGTCTCTCTTGTATGTGCATGTGTTTCTGTGAGCATGCACATGACTAAGATGAAATAATATGACTATGGCAAAGCAGCTATTTGATCTCCATGCCTGGTGGGCTACACAACTAAACCAGGGATGTTTCAGGTGAACACTTCTTTATTATTTCGTTATAACTCAATGCAGTCTTTGAACCCTACAGCTGTGTTAAAATAAGAGTGAAAAAAACACGGCAACTCACACAGAATGAATTACAACAAAAAACACCACGCTAGAAAGCGGTAGATCAGCACTCCATAAACAAGGGAAATTAAATATGTAGAGACTGAAATCCTAGAGGGTCGAGTTTGGAGTATTGAGCAGGAGGGTTTGAATGTGAGTGTATTCAAGGAGAGAGGAAAAACATGACGAAGTTTGGGTGTTGAATAGTTAAGAAAAACTGCAAGACAGTGTCCTCTTGTAACAGAATGATCATTCTACCGTAAGCAGAGACTTGCTTACAGATATAAAGCCTTGTTGAGAAAACATAGATTATATTTTTTTTTTACAGACACCATCTGGGATTAATGCCTGATTATGGGGATGAGCTCCATAATCAGTCTGCAGCATAACCCTTCTGATTGTCAGCACTATGATTCTAGGTAGAGTGGTGGTCATTTGACACTGGTATCAATATCATGAAGTGGATGCAGTGTACGAGTGACGCAGTAAGTAAAATGTATTTACATAGGACCTTTCAAGAGCAGAGGTCACAACGTGCTTCACAACAACAAAAAAACTAAAGTGAAGGAAGTGTTGTAAAGTAATAATACAAACAACACTAAGACACCAACAACAGACATCATACATGTTTCAGCCAGCCAACTCATGGAATCGATAATTATGTGAGTGTAGAATATGTTATTATTTGGCTATCTCCACTCTGGTGGCACGGTGCTTAGCACTGTTACCTCAGAACAAGAAGGTCATGTGTTCGATTCCCACATAGGGACTGCTAGAACTTGGGGGTTTTTCCCCAAAGTTCTCAAGCTCACGTGGGTGAGTTTGCATGTGCTCACATGGATTTTCTCCATAAAACCCCAACACAAAAAAACAAATGCTGACCAAGGCAAGATGAAAGATTGTGATAATTTAGGCAATCATAGAGTCAATAATTCTTGGCTATTTGCATGAAATCACTAATGAAATTATTCGCAGTCACAGAATATAATTTAACAATCCATTTTTCACACTAGATTTGCTCTCTGGTAGGAAGCAATGCAGTTACTCCAGTCTATAAGTCACCAAAATTATTTTCCACTTATGATTCAGATAGGTTTAAAACTACTTATTATATATGAACATAATGTCTTTGTTTTAAGGAGGTTCTGTTAAAACTATCTTGATCCGTAAGGCAGTCAATGGATGTAACTACAAACTTCCAACATATTTCCTCTAAAAAGTACATCTTTATTACACTGATGGCTTACAAACATACCTTTAAAGTCTTTTCCCTGCTCATGTCGTCATTTTTTACGATAATTATTTTAATGTCAAGTAGGTTAGGTTATAGTTCAGTTTTATTTATATAGCACCAAACCAAAACAGAAGTTATCTCAGGGGCCAAGTACAATAACTGCAGTTTTGTCCGAGTGTAATATCAGAAAATTGCAGGTCATCTAGGTTTTTATGTCAAGTAATGGAGCTTATTCTGCTTACCTGTATAACTGAGTGGTCAGTTAAATGCCATATCCTCATTTTGTTACTGTTTTATTTTTTCCCCTTTTGTTGAAGGCAAGAAGCATGAAGAACTCTCAAAACTCAGGTCAGTTCCTACCTTGGGGGCTTATTTCCACCCGACATCTCAAGCACTCTGCAGTGAAGCTTCAGCATCAACTGGTGAAACCACAGCTACTCCTGCAGCAGGCAACATCACACTGAAACATTTTGTTACCTCAAACCCAGCACTGATTGCAGAAACTTGTTGGGCAACAAAAGTGATTATGAGTCATTACTCCTACAAGTCGTGTGAGAACATTTGGAGCTGTTTTCCAAACCATGTTTCCTGACAGTGATATTGCAAAGCAGTTCACTTGTGGGGAGAAGAAAGCAGCATATCTTGGAAGATTTGGCATAGCACTCCATTTTTTTTTGTCACTAATGAAGGAGAGGGTAAAGAAAGAATCAGGTTATGTGCTTTTGTTTGATGAAAGTTTGAACTGTGAAATGAGGAGGTGCCAGCTTGATGTCCACTTAAGATACTGGCATGACAGTTCTGTGCAAACAAGGTACTTCCATTCTTTTTTCATGGGGCATCGCCCTGCAGACCAAATCCATAAGAAAATTGAATCTGTGTGCACAGATGTTGGTTTCCACAGCCTCATACAGATTTCAATGGATGGCCCCAATGTAAAAAGCTTTTCTCACTCCTGCAAAAAAACATACAAACCCAAACTGGCTGTCATGCAGAATGCCACCACCACACTGAAGCTGTTACAGATATAATGATGCTGAGAAACCACGTTGACATCACAAAGCTGAATGTGATTCATTACAGCCCTTGAGGACCACAGAAAAAAACACCCAAATGCTCAAAAGCTGAGGCTGGAGTTTAGACAGAGCTGTAAAAAATTTTTGATGAAGACGCTCTCAAAGCTATTTGAAAAGGCTCCAATCAGTTATCCCTTTGTGAGACATCTATCAGTGCTGGATCCAAGAGTGCTCATCAGGAGCAAAGAAGCAAGTGTGAGGAAACTCACGAGTGTTCTTCAGAGGAGTTCAACCAGTTCTATGACCACAGCCTCAAGTCTGACTCTTTCAAGAGCTTCAACCCAGAGAGCTCGCAGCAGCATCTGCATTCCAACAGTAGCTGGAAGACCATAAAAAGAGACAGAAGGATGAGAAAAAGGTGGAAAAAAGAAAAGGAGTGATGGATGAGATAGGAGAGCTGAAAGAGAAGAGAAAAAGGATGGTAGAAGACATTCAGGTTCTCAATAAATCTCCTGATCATAATGCAGAGAAAGCAGAAGAACTTGGGAAACTCAGCTTGATTTCCAGAGCAAACGGACTTTGACAAGCCGCAAAAAAGAAGGTGGCACCTTGAGATGGTGAAGTGTCAGATAAATGAGAAAGTAAAAGAACTGAATGAGTTGCCATGAACACTCAACCTGCTAATGTAAATATGTGAATGGACTGAGTAAACATGTAAATATACTAACATACTGAATTGTGTTAAGTAATTTACTACAGCACTGAACACAGAATAATAATATAAACCAATATTATTCATTATACCATATCCTCTGGCTGCAATGCAATTACTTTTGTTCAGTAATGATTTTCCTTTTAAAAAAACCACTTCTGGTATAATCTGATCATTTTGTTCATTTGATTATTTTTGTTGGTTGAACAGATACAGATATTGCTGTACTCGCTGTTATATGAAAACATGTCAACTGTTTAATTGACATGTCAACTTTAATGGTGTCAAAGAACTGACAGCCTTTAAATCATTAAAGACTCAAAAAAAGAAATGTTCTTTTCTTGTGTTCACTTGTCATTCATAGGTAGATAAGTCCTCTGTTGATCCACTCGGAAATTAGCAAACATTAAATAATCACAATCAAAAAATACTGTCAAAGTTAACATGAACAGTTGGTAAAATAAACAAAGTGACAATATACATTGATACCTTGAAAGTGCTTGAAAAGTGCTTGAATTTTACTTTTAGATAGCTGTACAAACCCTGTACTAGGGAGAAAGGTACCCTGTCAATTCTGGCAACATTAGGTTGTTCCAGGAATAACAGAACAAAACCTGGTGAACATTCTCAGATGAAATCATTAGAGTTCCTAAATAGTAAAGACATCAAGTCAAAATAATAGTTTGGAATAGTAGCAACATGGCAGCATTTTTTCTGGGTGCTCTCATGTTGCTTGTATCATTACTCTGCTGGTCGAGCTGGAGGGTGCTATGGTGGAATTTGAAAATCAGAAGAATCAGAAATGAAAATGATGGGAAGAAAGGAGGCATGGAGACTGTTAAATCTTATTGCTCCATTGAGTTCCTGCAGAGTGAGTTGATCTTATAAAAGATGAGCTTGCATCTCTTGAGGTGCCATCTCTAATCACTTTAATTGTTTGAGCTGAGAATCACAAGAGAGAACACAAAAGTAGACACACTACTTTCTGTATCGAGAACTCCACCTTTAGCCACCCCAGTCTGTATAACCATAGATCGTAGACCGTTGTTATGGCACGCCGAAGACGCACCCCGCCAGCCCCATGATGTCCCCGGCTCTCTCTCTCTCCCTCTCGCTCTCGCCCTCTCTCTCTCCCTCTCTCTGTTTCCCCAGACTCACCTGACTGCTCCGTGGATGGGGAGGCGTCGCCTTCCCTCTGCACCACCTGCCATGATTATCAGCCGCACCACCTGCCATCCATCATCTCATCAACTTTTACCCCGGCCTGCCATCCACTCGTCACCAGATTATTGCTTTTCACTATTCGGTAGAAAGCTACGGCCTCTCGACTCTAGGTTGAACTAAGCTCCCGTTTATCGTTGTCCTAACCTGTGTCTTGTCTCCCTCAGGTCCACTACCTCGCTGGTCCTGCCTACCTCCTCGGATTGTTCCCCGCTCGCCTGCTCCACTCCCACCTACTCCTGGCCGCTATCCTCCATTACCGCTCAAGCCAATAAACCCTGTTCTCCCCTTCTTACCTTTTGTGTTTGCGTGTGTGTCTGCCCATGGATCCTCCACCTAGCACACAACAGAATAATCTGGCCACAGGAATGGATCCCGCGGACGCGCACCGCCTGCAGGACGCCATCACCCACCAAGGTGCCCTCCTCGGCCAACACGACCAGGCGCTCCTTCAGATCTCCGCTCAGGTGGGCCACCTCACACGGTTAATTGAAGGACTTGCCGCTCGGCCGCTTCCACCTGCGCCCCGGGAACCGGAGCCGCCGACGGCGCCCCCCGCCGCCGACGGCGCCCCCCGCCGCCCCAAGCGGTACGTCGGCTTCTGCCGCCCCCACCGGGGACTTCCCCGTGTTGCACCCAGAGCCGTATCATGGCGAGTCGGGTAAGTGTAAACCCTTCCTACTTCAGTGCTCACTGATTTTTGATCAGCGGCCCCACACCTTCCCCTCCGGCCAGCAGAAGGTGATTTATGTCATGGGTCTACTAAGGGGCAGAGCCCGCAACTGGGCTTCGGCCGTGTGGCTGCGAAGGCCGGAACTCCGGCAGTCTTATCCGGACTTCTCAGCCGAACTGGTGCGGGTGTTCGACGGACCCGTCGAGGGACGGGTAACCACCAGCCGCTTGCTGTCTCTGAGACAGGGGTCCCGTAGTGTGGCGGACTACTCCATAGAGTTTCGCACACTCGCCACGGAGGCGGGGTGGAATGACGTCGCGCTGCGAGGTGTCTTTCTCCGGGGACTGAACGAACAACTCAAGGACGAGCTGGCGGTCCGCGAGGATGAGGGGACCTTTGAGTCGCTTGTCTCCCTGGCTACCCGTCTGGATAATCGGCTGAGGGAGCGCCGACGGGAGAGAGCAGCGCGGTTCCCCACCTCGTGGCTGACCACGCCCCCCGGAGACAGCGAAAACCCCGACTCCCGCCCACTGCCTAGTCCTTGGCCTCGCGCCGTTCTCACTCCTTCAGCCCCCGAGGAGGAGGAGCCGATGCAATTGGGCCGAGCACGCCTCACAGCGGAGGAACGTCGGCGGCGATTCGCCGCTGGAGTCTGCCTGTATTGTGGCGGCGCAGGCCATTTCGTCGCCACCTGTCCTCTCCGGCCAAAAGGGCAGGCTCACCCCTAATGGTGGGGGTCCGGGTGAGCCATGTCTTTCCCCGACTGGAGACCTCCACACGGATGCAAGTGGCCGCGACCATCACCGCCCCATCTGGTCAAATCCCGGCCCAGGCACTCATTGACTCCGGGGCCGAGGAGAACTTTATGGATTCCGACCTCGCCCACCAGGCTGGCCTGCCCGTGGTCGAGCTAGCCGCTCCCCTGGTGGTCAACGCGTTGGACGACCAAGGTGACTCATCACACCGCGCCCGTTCCCCTGACCATCTCGGGGAACCACCAGGAAGAGCTCCAGTTTTACTTGATAAAATCCCCTCAGACCCCCGTGGTGCTGGGCCTCCCCTGGCTGACTCTTCACAATCCCCACATTAACTGGTCCACCCGGTCCATTTCAGGATGGAGCCCTTACTGTCACGCCTCCTGCCTCCAGTCAGCCACACCTCAGACGGTGGGGCTCTCTCCGGCCCAGCCTCCGGACCTCTCCTCCGTCCCTACCCTGTACCGAGACCTTGAGGAGGTGTTCAGTAAACGCCGGGCCCAGCCCTTGCCCCCCCACCGCCCCTACGACTGCGGCATTGACCTACTCCCCGGAGCCGCCCTCCCCACGGGGCGCCTGTTTAACCTGTCCGGTCCAGAGAAAACCATGGAGGCCTACATCACAGAATCCCTGGCTGCGGGCATTATCCGACCCTCCTCATCCCCGGTGGGGGCCGGGTTCTTCTTTGTTCCTAAGAAGGACCGCTCCCTCCGGCCTTGCATTGACTACCGTGCCCTTAACAGAATCACCATTCGCAACCAATATCCCCTTCCCCTGCTCAACTCGGCCTTCGAGCCTCTCCAAGGCGCCACCATTTTCACAAAACTCGACCTACGGAACGCCTACCATCTGGTGAGAATACGGGAGGGAGACGAATAGAAGACGGCTTTCAACACCCCCCTGGGCCATTTTGAGTACTTGGTGATGCCCTTTGGGCTCACCAACGCCCCGGCCGTGTTCCAAGCCCTCATCAATGATGTCCTCAGAGACTTCCTAAACAGGTTAGTTTTTGTCTATTTGGATGACATACTAGTATTCTCCTGCGACCCCCAAGAACACGTCAGCCACGTCCGGGCCGTCCTCCAGCGTCTGCTGGAAAATAAACTCTTTGTCAAACCTGAGAAATGTGACTTTCATGTCGAGACAATCCGCTTCCTGGGTTTTGTCATCTCCCCAAACCAGATTCGTCCTGACCCCCAGAAGGTGGCGGCCATAGTGGACTGGCCCGCGGCCACCTCCGTGAAACAACTCCAGCGCTTCCTGGGCTTCGCTAATTTCTATCGGTGGTTTATCCGCAACTATAGTCAGATCGCCGCCCCGCTGACTCGCCTCACCTTGCCGTCTGTACCCTTCCACTGGGGGCCAGAGGCCGAACGGGCCTTCGGCGAGCTCAAGAAGTGCTTCTCCTCCGCCCCAATCCTCGCCCAGCCCGACACCTCCCTACAGTTCATGGTGGAGGTGGACGCCTCCGACACTGGGGTTGGGGCCGTGCTTTCTCAACGCAGCCCCGTCGATCAGAGACTCCGCCCTTTAGGAGGGTGACTCACATTATATTACAGTACCTCTCTGGTCAGACAGATGATTTATGGAAGACACCATAGCCTCTCTTCTCTTTTTCCCATCTCAGGTGCCACCTGAGTTTGGGATTAGAAAGAGGTCTTCAGCACTTCCAGAGCCAGTTTCTTCTTTGTGTGCTGGACTATGTGACACACTTACTATTGGTCTGAGAAGTGGTGGTATTTCATTTCCAACAAGTCCTCCAAATTACACGGAAAAATATAAGCATTTTCTGATCTATCGCCACTATCGACAGGATGACCAATGGTCTACTGTATTAAAGTCTGAGGTTGACCAATCAATCCACCCTCACTGCTTCCCTGTGTGGTTGTATCACAGTCACACTACTTTGTCCTTTGCTCCCGAAAGACAAGTGCCATAATTCCTACGCCCGTTAGAGGGCTTTGTTACTTCAATGTAAATGTGTGATTTTAGGCCATATACTGAAACAACTAATGCTGTTGAGGACAGTCTCTTCATTTCATGGTCGCTTTGTTGAACCATCAACCAAGTGTGTGAACCAAGAGACTGTACTCAGTTCCAGCCAAACAGTGACAGAATGCCCCCAGGAAGAGTAGAAAATTAGGAAGCACTCCATAAATTTTCATTGTTATGCAGATGATACCCAATTATATTTA